>VWZN01008158.1:1291-75702 GCA_013396955.1 Regulus satrapa | reverse complement strand
TCTCTCCTCCTTGGATTCTGCGTGTACAAAGGACCACAAGATGTTGCTGGTGAAGTCCAGAGCCACGTCTGCATCCACTGTCAGTAAATCCCCTGAGTTATTCAGCAGCTGCTGTGCATTTTCATTGTTTATTCTATTATTGCTTATATGGCAGTGGAAGCTCTTCTTGTTGTTTATACCATAGACAGTTCCAAAACCAGGTGAACTTGGGATTTCCTAACACAATTCCTGAGTGTCCAGACACTTCCTCCTTAGTCCCGCTTCCTCCTCCTCTATGCTGGTGTTCTGCAGTGTAGCTTAATCATGAGTTCCCTGTTTAGCTAGAGGCCATCTCATCATATGTCTGTTTTTTTCCTGAGTTTTGTGCTCGATGAAGATTTTCCTGAAAGACTTGCTATCTTACTTGAGCTCTGTTTCCCTTCAAAGCTGACTCTCAGGAGGTCCCACTGACCATTTCCCTGAACACACTGAAGCTTGTTCTCTGGCTCTCAGTTCAGATTATCACATCTTCAGTCAGTTCTTTCTTGTTTTTGAGTAGTGGATCCAGAAGAGCATCACTCTTGACTGATCCCACAGGCTGACATAGCCTGGGGTCCCATCTTGCTCACTTTGTCCCTAGAGCTTTGTAGTCCTGATCTGCACTAGGCCACGTCTTTGGTGTCCACGTGGATGTGCAACAATGGGTAGTGGTCCAAGCAGTGGAAAATTACTGCTGTCTTTCTGCAATGGGTAGAGTTCCCTAAAAAAGCTCCAACCTGTCGTAACAGTATGACTGTTTAGCAAGTGTGTGGCTTCATCCCTTAGGGTCTCCCACCACTTCCTTTTGCTCTCTAACATGCTGTTCAAGCTCAGCTGGTTTCAAAGCCTTCCTCAATGGAGCTTTTTCTCCCTTGCTGCTTATTGGGACATTTTACCACTTCTGTGAACTTAGGTCTGAGGGCAGAGAAGGTTTTATTTCTGCTGCTGCAAGAAGTCACAAGTTTCTAGCTTCCCCATCTCAGGAGTTTTCATCAGCATCTCACTCAACCATAGCCTCTGACTGTTCTTCCTGCCTTGCATCATGAGCCTCAGGATTTGCCTCTGCAAGGTCTCACGGAAGGCTCTGATTTTCTGGTCATCCTTGATGTTTTGCAGGCTGCTCATCTGGACAGACTTGTCCACCTAACACTGCTGGGTGATGCACAAGTCAAAAAAACTTCCTGGAAATAAATTTTTGCAATGATTCATCTCCTCATTCCTTAGCCCTAATAAAGGCTTGCTGCTTGCCCCATTATCTGTTACTCTCTGATCTAGTAAAAATTGATGGAGGTGGTTAAAGAAGGAAGAAGAAAGAAGAAGGAAGAAAGGGGTTCGAAAAGTTCTTTCCCCCAAGAAAAGCATCTATTGTTTCAGTGTTTGCTATTGCTATACACTACTTACAAATCTTATGTCCTTTTGTTTAGCTGCATCTCATCATTCAGATGCTCAAACCCTTTGTTTTTACTTTTTGGACAGCTGCATATGATGAGTGCTGCATGAGCAAAAAATGCTGCCCTTTCCTCTGAGGCATGCAATGTAAAATAATTGGGAGGAGATCAAGACAGGAAGTAGAAGTGTGAATATGGTTGCTGCAGCTGGAGTCATATGAAGATAAATCTGAAAATGAAATGCCAAATAGAAAACCAGTATAAATAACTTCCATGTCAATAACCAAAGGGACTACAGAATAGAACAGAGGATGGAACTGAAGAATTAAAAAAAGGGAGGGCTTTACAGAGTGGTATTATCTTTTCTTATGGTTTTCTTGCTCCTGTATGCGCCTGAAAATGTTGTAGGATAGATAAACAGATGATCATGGAGATGAATGACTCTTCAAGTATAAAGGAAGTTTAAATTGTAAATGCATTTTTAAAAAATGGATTTAGCTGTGAAAGAAGCAGCTTGGGAAGGCCCTACAGTGCTGTAACCCCATTAGTCACAGTGGAAGAGGTAAAAGGGCTTGTTAAAACAATAAATGGATGTGGAAAAAGGGGTGACAGAAGGGTGAAAGAAGCAGCTGCACCCTGGAGGAAATGGGCAAACTGGAGAAATAGGTTGCAGAAGAGAGAAGGCAATTTTTTTGTGACTGTCCACCATCTGAATTCCCCGTGTTCTTATCCATATTAGCTCAATGTCACGTTGACCCTCCCTCTAGCAAGCAGAGGGAGGGGAGGAGACTTCCACACTTGTCAGTATTGGTTCTTCAGTCAGATGAGGAGGATGCACTGATGTGACACTGGTTATTTTATTAGTATGTGGGTCAAAATAAAATCTGGCAGCAAAGCTTTTCAGAAACTGGGTGAGTATTCCCTTTTCTGTAATCTTGTTGTACAGAGTCTGCAAGGAACCTGGGATAGTTTGTCTCTCTTACACTACTGCATGGTGCACTGCAGAAAAACTATTCCTAATTTTGGTAGAAATGAAAGTGTGGAAGCTCCACTCCCTCACCCCGTTCCCTGAGTGAAGACTCATTGAGTGCACCAGTTCTGGAGTTTTGTTACCTTCTGATCTATTAATAAAGTGAATTAACTTTTTTCCACCCTAAAATGGTTGCAATCACACCCTGCCCCACTTCCCTGTCTAACACAGATACCCTCCAGGGTACTGGATTCTCATGGCCAAGTGAGTTTTACTGAAGGTCTGTGCCAGCACATGACACAGTGTGCTGTGTCTTCTTCCTGCTGCATGAAGAAAAAAAGAGTGACTTTAAATATGCAAGTTAATCAAGTCTTCTTTTATTCCAAGTGGCTGTTCTTTCAAGCTAATTAAAATAATTCAGATGACTGAAGAACATTTTAATTGACTTAGGATTGCAGTTCAGAAAAAAAAATATTTCTAATGGAAGGATTTTTTGGGGTTAAGCCAGTATCATAGCATGCAAGAGAGTTGAATTCAGCTCTTACCATGTTATGGGTTTCCTTCATAACTTTGAGAAATGCTTTCACCTTTCTTCTTAATGTCAGTTTTGATGATCCATTCCACACTTTGTTTTGTGCATTAAAGTGAAATAGGCTCTTGACCTCAGAGGGTTCCTCTAGGTTTAGAAATCCGTCCTTGAGGCTGAAATTCTGGATTTTGTAAGCTAATTTACAGGGCTTGTTCCTAAGGGCCTGTTCTTATCTGAGCTCTTGTCTCCTACCTCTGCATGCCTGCTGCTCCTTTGTGCCAGCACTGGTATATGTGCAGCCTCATGTTCATGTGATGAGGAGCATGACTCAAGTGAAAATGTAGGTAGATAGATTTACAGAGCATTTTCTGGGCACATCACTGCCTTAACTGAACTCCCTGGAGAGCATTATACAGGGAAGATGAAGTAAAGCTTGGCTGGGATTTTACCCATTTGGAGAGCAGGTGGGATCACACCTTTGGCAATGTCTACCACAGATACTGACTTAGAGCCATCACAGGACTTCAAAACTGAGTTACTGCTTACTAAGGAGACACATGGGCTTCTGGAGAGTTCCCCTGGTAAATGGTCATATTCTCACACATGTAGATTTCATTTCAACACTTGATCTTCTACAATCAGAGTTATTTGGTTTGGTTTTTCATTCCACAAGATACAGGAATTTCCTGCATGATGTTTTTTTCATGAGCTGCTTACATGTGTTTCCTACTTAATTTCCTCCAGGTGGGATGGAGAATTGAGGGTAGCATGTTGATTTTAAAGCTCACACAGCTATATTTGTGTTCTCCATGACATGAACTTTATATTGCTTTATCTCATTTTTATGTTTATGTAGTACACAAGTCTCTACTTCCTGTAGTGTCAAGGAAGATGAAGGTTTGCGTTTTTACACACGCAGACAGTTTGTTTGAAGTGTCTCCTTTCTCCAGAATATTTGCATGCCTTTGAAAGTGGTTGCTGAGTGTATCTAGCCTTCAGGTGATGACAAAGCATGGCTCCATTGAGAAGAACTGGAAATTCAGAATAAACCCAGGACTTACATCCCAAAAAAGAGAAATTCTATTGCAAAGTAACTTAATGCTGCTACGCTGAGTTTCTATCCCACTAATAGATCCAGCAATACCCACTGCAGTCAGTGATTTAACTGCAGCAGATATAATATTTATTACAGATAGAACCAGTTGCCATATATGGAAAACTAGTTTTGTGTGTAATTTCGTGTGTTGCTTTGAAACTGTGTCAGAATTGGAATGCTACTCACAGTGTTGTCTAAAGTTGGGTTATATGAGAATTTTTCCAAGGATTCTTCTTTTCCTCAAAATTTTGTAGTGTGGGTGAATGATTTTTGTAATATGTTTTTCTTATATCTGATTCTCAGGAGGCACAATCAATCAAGAAATTGCCTACCTTGATTCACTCTGGATTAGTGGCTGTTTATGGCACAGTTGTTTTGAATCGTATAGTTCTCTTTTTGGGAACAGATGATGGACAGTTACTGAAGGTAAGCTGGGTGTGGCAGTTCTTCCCTTCTCCACCAGCTGCTGCTTTGTTCAAGTGGTAAATGTTTCCTGGCTTATTCAGTGTATTATAAATAAATATGATCACCTGAATCTCTGTGTTTTGTCAGTGAAATAACTGCTCTATGGTCATTTGGAGAGCAAGATCACTTTCAGAAGCAATTATGTACCCTGCTGAAATTCAAGTAAACACTTCATTAAAACGCTAATTCCCACAGTATTAATTTACAGACTATGGAGTTCTCAGTTATTTTGTCTTGCTTCCCTCCTTGCCTTGATTTTTCAGTAGAAATATTAAATATTCTTAAATTTTGGAAGTGTCTTTGTTTGCCTGCATGATGTGAAAAGCTGTCCATTAGAGAGAAAAGTCAAGATTCATTTTGCCTTAGCTTCTGAATAGTTGACCTACTCTAACTTAAATCCATTGCTTGAAAGTGAAAGTCACCTTATTTCATTACCAAACATTTCAACCATCCAGTCAAAAGTCTTTTATGCTTTAATTTTTTCTGGATTTTGTGAGAATGTGCATTTTCTGTCTGCTCTGCAAAGGATGACTCTCATTCTTTGTCTTTATTAAGCAGACATTTGGAGAGGAGCATAGCAGAGACCTTGAAAGATTTGCCCATTTGATTTCATTTTGCTTTTGATAATGAAAAATTAAATTGAAGTCTTCCAAGTCTCCTTAACACAGTGGAGACAGTGAACACGTCTCCCTTGTTTAGTCACAAAAAGCCAATGTTGCTGTGCTTCTTGACTTGCAAAATGAAGTTTCTGCGGGTCTCCGGTTCCCTTGAATTCTGTGCAAAGAGTGATGGAAAACAGTAGAGTTGGGCAAGATAAGAAAAAGAAATATCATCACAGATGTATACTTAGAGAAGCCACAAAGAAATTTGTGTAATTTCCTTTTTACTTTATGGGTGTCTGAATGTTTGTTTTCTGAAGGCTAATACTTACTTCTCCTTTGATAGGAGTAAAAGGTTGTGACTTCGTGATAAAGGCATTTCTTCCACATTCAGTTTCCAAATCAATCAGTAACAGGCTTGGTGGAAGACATGTTTCATATACTAAATCAGTGCCAAATTCAGTGTTAAATGTGTCTGTTGAATGAATTTTGTTGAAATTCTGTTCTTATTGTTTTTTTCCTTCATCCTTCTCCAGTGTGAGAACCAGTGCAGTAGGTGAATTGAATCATGGCATAGTAATTCATCTCAGAAGCATTGATGTAATTGAAATTAGGCTTTTGCTTAAAATGTTGACTAATCAATAAAAGAACATGGGAATAATTTAATGACACATGTTTTAGGCTATTCTTAATGAGGATATGAAATCTAATTGCCCAGAGGTTTTATATGAAATTGAGGAAGAAACTTCAATTTTCCCCAAACTACGACTTGATCCAGTGAATAATAACTACATCTATCTGTCCTCTGCCAATAAGGTAAGTACAATATTTAATAAAATAATAAATTAATATAGACTACTGCTTTAAGGATTTCTACCACTTTATAAGTGAAGCATCAGTTTGTGTCAGAGTTAGACTTTTAATATGCAACCTGCAGTTACCAACCTTACATCTAATATCTTGCTATGTTGTCTAAATTTGGGCTGCACTTCTGCAGAGCTTGGAAGAGCTTCTGCTGTAATGGTGCTGCCCGGTGTTGCTATGATCCAGCAATACCCTTAATTCCATGCTTATTTTATGCCATTCTGCCAAGAGAGTGTTTGTTTCTGTTTTTCCTGGAGGCAGGAAATTGCAGATCATGCAGAATTAACCTTAGGGATAGCAAAAAAACTTGTACACTCTTCGGAGAAAAAGCAATCCAGATGTTGGTAGGTCAGGGTTTGCCAGTCAATTAAGGAATTTCTAAAGTGGAGAAATCTCTTAATTTGAGAGATGGCTTTGAAGCCTTGGTTCTGATGAAATCAGTGATAAATTTGTAATCAGTGATAAAATTCCTGTTGTCTTCAGTTAGGCATAGACTTCAAAAGAACACAATAGAAGGACAATGAGAAGTGAGCAGTGTTTGTGCATAGTGAGGCCAAGGAGTTCAGCAGTGCCTGAGAGCTGCTGCACGTGAGCAAATGTGTTGGAGCTGCACATCAAGCGGTGAGCGGCTCCCAGGAGCCGGTGCAGTTGTTGCAGCACATCTTGCAGCAGGGCTACTGAGCAGCAATCAGAAAATCTCTTTGTCTCACCAGCACTGGGAAAGATGGCATTGAAAGCTTAGGGGCTTGCTGTCCATCTTAGCTGAACAGGATTTCACCCAGCACTTAATTACCATCACTTACAATAAAATTGCTTTTCTGGCAGTGAACATAGTGTTTTAGCCTGCTGTTACAGAGTGAGGGTAAGTTGATAGGAGAACCTCTGACTGATATAAAATATCTATCAAAAATACAGAAAGAATTGAAATCTCAGTCAAAAGTATACATAGATATTCAAAGTAGGACTGAATTTTCTGTAGCTTTGGTAAAAGACGAAGTTGTTATGGAGGAACAAGAGCTTTTAGGAAAAATACACTTCTCTGATCATTTATTGGAGCTAAAATTAGGCTGCTATAGTGTCTTCTTTAACTTGGTAGTAATCTAGTATTATATTGGTTTTTGAATTGATTATCTCACACATCTTCAGATAAATTGAATTTTACAATATATGGATAGAAAAAGCAGTAAATTCAATTTTGCAGGAAGCAGTGTATTCTTGTTTCTGTTGAAAAAATATAGGAACTTCTAATTCTTGCAAATTTGTAAAATACGGTTCAAATTAGTTTTTCTTACTAAGATCATTAATTCACATTGTTATTAATCACATTATTTGTATCTGTATTCAGTATTTGTAATCAGATTTCTCTTTTTCTTTTTTCCTTTCCTTTTCTGAAAATGGCTGGCTAGGATATTCAAGCTGAATGTACAAGTATAGATACATACAATATAGCCACAATTATCTACATTTACTTACTGAAATGGCATTTTCATGCATGCTAAGCAGTTGCATGCGTTTGTTCTAGTGTGCACATGCAGTAACCTGACATGGTGATGCAAACACAGATGCATTTTGTTATGCGCATGCACTTTTGGATGCACCTTCATCAATCATTTTAAATACCTCCATTCTGAGGAGAGGAAAATGGTGTTTTGTTAAGCAGAGCATTATTTGTTAAATATACCTCCTTTCTATTATTATCTATAATTCACTATGCTGATCAGTCTTTCTTGCATTAATCTGCCCATGCTGGCCTTTGAGTAGTAGAATCAAATTGTTATTGTCAGAGGTGTTTCATTATCTGATGGCAAAATACAGTGTGTGCAAAATAGGCTGCATATTTCTATCCAAAGGTCTTCTGGCAGAGGGGAATCCATAAGGAGACTTCCCCAGAGGGATTGTGCTTGGTTGCTGTCAGATTTTTAATGGTAACCTTCAAGTTCCCTGTTTACAGAGGCTATAATAATTCAATGTGTTACTGCATTCTTTGATTTCAGGTGAGAAGAATACCAGTTGCAAATTGCGGTAGATTTGCTTCTGAGCAAGAATGCTTATCTGCAAAGGACCCCTACTGTGGGTGGTGTTCTTTCAATCGAAGGTATCTTTTAGTATTTTAGACTGTCATATAAAAGCAGAGCATTATTAGTCAGTGTACATTTTGACTGGCTTGGGGCTATTCAACATCAAGATTCTATCTGCTGATTTTTCGTGGAATTAGTCGTAACCATAAATGTGAGACACTTTCTTGTCATGTGAAAGGGAATTGCACTTTTGAAACACTATGTAAGCTCCAGATTTTTGAGATCTACCTTTAGATATGGTTGGCCTAAGAATATGAAATAATTTTACTTTTAGAGGAGATATATTTTTGTTTTCCAGATTGAGAGATAAAATTGCATACTTGTGCTTGAAACATCTTAATAGCTGGGAACATATTGTATTTGAGAACAAGAAAAGAGTCCTTAGTTGTCTTCAGTATTGATAGTTCCTTTTTTTTGGAACCACTGACATTGGTTTAGGCCAAAGGAGAATTTCTTTCTAAATACTTAATTCCCACATTTGAATAATTAATTTCAACACTTGCTTTGAAGCAGGTTTGAAATCTATTTTATGTCTGGAGCCTGGACTGGAGAAATTCCTGGGTGGTCAGACCTAGTCTTAGCAGTTGCAAGCAACCACATCATGTATAACTAAAATCTTAGAAAGGATCATCCTAAATTTAGATAGCCTTTTTGTCTTTCCTGCCCTGGTCATGCAGCTTCCTGGCAGTCTCAGTTTTTGCTGGTAAAAGTATGGTCTGCTCATTTTTGTCATGTGTATGTTTATGGGCAGGTTATGGTTTTTTGTTCTGGTGTTCACATCACCTTTGCCTAAGTAAGTTTACCCCAGACTCCCTCACACTCACCTCTTCCATGTTTTTGTGAAAGCACTCTCTCTCTCCCCCGCCCTCCTTTCATTTTGGTGTGCTTAAATGGTGAACTTCAGAGGTCCTCTCACTTGAGACACTCCTTTTTTACCTCCACTCCAGTAATCCTTCTGTGAAATTTATGCATCTTTCTAAGAAAAGGATGGCCAGGACTCTCCAAATGTTCCAGAAGAGATTTCAGCTCTGTCTTGCTTAGTGTTGTTTAATCGGTCTGTCCAGGAAGCACCTCAGTGTGTTCTGGGATCACAAACGTCTTTTTCATGACAGCATCACATTGATGTGCCACAATCATCCATGATCAAATAATGCCCCCAGGTCCTTCTCTTTCTTTGTTGTCTTTCCAACTGATGAGTTTCCAGTCTATAACACATATGGGTTGTGAGTTTTTTTATTGCTGTAGGTACATGTTCTTGTACTTTCTGCTCTGAAATGTCATTCCATTTCAAGGTTATCCAAGTCTTCCTGTGTGATATTCTTATCTTCCTTTGCATGTCAATGTTCCTAGCTCTGTATCATCAGCAGATGTCAACAGTGTAAACCTTCTTTTATGCCAATTTGCCAGTGATTAAAATCTTTAGCTGAAGTGCCTGTAAGATGGATTTTTGAGGAATTCCACTAGTAGCCTCTTTTAGAAGGTTAATACTACTCATTTTGGTTTGTTACCCATTTGGTTTTAGTGTGATTTTGCCGAATATCTGCTACTTTGTGTTTACAAAGGTAGTTACTGGAAGAGAGTAGGTATTTATTCTGTAATCTTTCAAACTCTCTTTTGCTCCCTTGTTAGAAGCTGTGTATGCTACAGTGGTAAGCTTTTCAGGCTCTTAATTACCTTATAAAGAGATTCTGAATTATTCTTATTGCTCAGTAAATCCCCTGCTTATGAGGGGAATTACCAAAAGTTTCCATTTGATTGAAACAGAAATAATTTACTGTTTTGGAGAAAAAAAAATGAGTTTCTATAATACAAGTCTGGTTCAACAGCCACATAATTTTTTACTGTTAAATACTTAATATCATAAAATATTTGGCTTTGTGAAGAGACACCTCTGAGTGAAACTTTAGGGAAAGAGGAAGACATTTTTAGCCAGTATTTTAGTCAAAGTCCATATGTGTCCATACTGAAGCAATATGTTCCATTATAATTTTGATATCGATGATATGTTTTCTACTTTTACAGGGAAATAAATTTTCTGTAAAATGCACACTCCAGTTTTGCATAAAATTTACTAGCAATGCTAGTGCTTCATGTTAAGGACAGTGTGAAGTAAAATCCAGTCCTTTAATGAAAAAATGTGTGCATCCCATTGCAAGTGAAAACAAAAGGAAACACAATGTTTCCACTGTTCCTGTTTCTATTCTTTCTTCCATAAGGATAAATATATTAATTCCCTTTTTCACTTGCAATCTTTCAAACCAGTTAGTCATAGCATTGTGTGATTTCCCCTAATGTTTGTAGATTTTCTGTAGATTAATCAGATCTACCTGAATTATGCTGGAATACACTTCCAATACAAGGTATTGTTGTTTTAAATACATTTTCCATATGGAAACAACACAGTATATTATCTAACATGACCAGAGTTACTTTTGAATGTAGCCAGTCTGTGGGATGTCTGTGGACTTCATTCAGGAATTAGTATGCTGGAAAAAGAAGGAAGCCACAATTTTCTCTGAAAGCATGTTCTCATTCCATGAGGAAATCAGTATGCTTTAGCAGAACAGAGAAGGCAAGTATATTAGGACCTGTAGTTAATAAAGATTAGTGAAGCAGAGGTTAAGTAAATATGAATGAACCAGTATGCATAAGTATTGTGTTATCATAGTGAAATAAGAGGAACTCAGTTCCAATTGTGAGGAGAAATCTTTAGTAGTATAATGAACTAGTTTGCTGTGGAATATTTAAAAAAAAAAAAAAAAATCTCTGACTCTGCTTTTCTCTGTACTCATATCTATGCATGTCTGAAATCTGATGCAAGGGTTTCATACCTTATACCTTCATACTTGTATAAGGTTCAGTTGACCTTTCCAAGAAAGCCAGATTTAGTTGTCTCAGTCTGTATGCTAATTTTCAGAATAATATGGTTCACAAATAATATTTGTCTGTTATATTCTTTCAAAGTACTTGCAATCAATACCAATTTTCCAAAAATAGGGGTATTACAGAATATTTTTTTTCTTTAGGTACGTGGAATTATTTTGCTCTTGGCCTTTACAGAGCAATTTTGAGAATTTATGCTGAGGGGCATGAGATGTGACTACTTCCTATGAAAATGACTGTTCTCCACAGCACACTGTTAGAGTGTTAAAGGTCAGCTTTTAGAGCAACAAAAGATGCATTTTTTTCCCCTTGCATTTAGACAAGCATGACCACCCTGTGTCCTGGGTGGCATTACTGGTTTTGCTATTAAACTCGCAGATTCTTCATTGCAGATGAGGGAAACAGGTTAATTGCTTGTGTTCCTCAAGCAGTCTTAAGAAAGCAAGCAGCTTCTTCCTGGGACAGTTGTAAATATTCAGCTTGATAAACAGTTTTCGTTTTTAATATTTTGATATTAACATCACTGAAATGCTTACACTTATTTAGTGCCAAGTACTGCAAGTGTATTGCCTTGCATCTTTACCATTTTAATCCTCACCCTGTCAAAAACTGTAGAAAGTTTCTCCTCGTTGTCAGTGTGAATTAACTACCCATACGTATCTGGGAATGTGGTTTGTGCACATCTGTTGATGACAAATCCCATCCTCTGTGGCTCTAAAACTGTGCTGCTAATGAACCTTTGTGATCTTAGTAGGGTGTAGAGTTATAAATGAGACTGATATTTGCCCTAGCTTAGGCAGTTTGAAATACCTCAGGCATATGTAGTCCCAATTTATTACAGTATCAGTATGAGCTGAATATATTCAGATGCAAAGCCCCACTAGGTTCTTGTGCAGCTGAGTTTCCTGAGCAGTTTTCTGAGTTAGGCCACAAAGGAAGTGACCTTGTGCTTAACTGCATTCCAGTTGCCAACATCTTGTTCTACAGAGAAGATGACTTTATGGTTCCTAAGATTTGCAGGGTTATTTTCGGCATTTCAGAATGTGGAGAATATTTTTGTTGAATATGTTGTTCATTTTGAAGAGAAAACACATAGTTTGTGAAATATGTTTTTACAGGGAGCTCTTCATGAAAGAGGCCCATACTTGGCAACTGTGAACTCTTTCCAGTTTTTAGCGAAGGAACGGTTCATTAAGGCAGATGTCGCTGTTCAAAGGATTGAAGCTGTTCATGCTTCTACATTTGGTAGAAAAGTAGGATTATAACTATTAAATGTTACATTTATTTATAAGTATTCAATTTTAGCATTAAAATATTAAGATATATTCAGTTAGCATGTACTTGTGTTTAATTGCTAACGGTATGAAATTACTTGGAGTTAATCCATGAATTGTTCATTAACTGTTGATAGTGGACAGCATTCTAAGGATTCACCTTTCAAACTCATTGTTTGTCCATCTCATTTGTATGCATATGTTGTCTTTTTCTTATAATATGTTTTTAGTATGTGTAATCTTTGTAGTACTTCTGTATCCCAGTGTTTCCTCATTCTTCCTTAATTTTTTCTTGCACAGTTTGTTTCCTACGGTTTGGCATCTCTAACATTTGTATTTACTTTGAGCTATCCTAATTCTGAAATTAATTTTGTGCTTGAAAACAGAGGAGTCTATTTTGAACCTTTTCATATCTGGTGTTTTTAATCAAGTGCACTGACAAAAAAGGGAAGGATTACCATTCATACCAGTGGGAGACAAAGGAGATTAGGGAAGAGGATGCATCTCATTAGCCTATGCACATTGTGCATAGCTTTACATTTGAGCTTCACTCCCATGCCTTCTTATACCCTCTGGAGAGAACAAGCAGTTTCTGTAGTGTGGTTCTTTTCATTTTTGTATGAATGCCTAAAGCAGGGTAGGTGAATTGTACCCTAAAGAACGTATTTCTTCCCAAAGAGTGTAGAGGGGGGTGGGGGGCAGCAGGGGGAGCAGATCTAGAGCTGTACCATGAAGCAGTTGAGTTGGGGATGATGAATTCTATCCCAGGCTGCCAATTCCACTGTTACTGGCCAAGCAGCTCATATTTGTTCAAGTCCCATTGACTTAATCAAAACCCTCAAGCATATATCAATGCATTTTAATTAATTTTGATAAGCAAAGTATTTTACTGATTGTTTTCCTGAAGCTTTTTGCAGTTATAACCATATTCCTGTTTAAAAAAAAAAAATCAATAATGTTCCTGTAAAAAATCAATAACTTTAAATAAGCTGAAGTACAGTGTCTGAAGTCAAAGACACGATAAGGAGGCTAGTATAATCTTATGTATACTTTTAGGTGCACATTTAAAGAAAATTGTACACATTCAAACAGCATAAATGGTTGGTATAACATTTCACATGCACCTGATAAAGATCTGAAAATCCTGCTAAGTTTCCCTGCCAAATATCAGGTATGTACACCCAGTTTTATGTGTGTTTGTTTATTGTGACTTAAAATATGTAATTTTGTTGCTTGTTGCAGCTTGTCTTCTTTTGTCACCATATTCCATACATTAGTTCCTCTTACCCCAACAATTGTGAAATATTGACTTGGAGATCTCAGTAAGCTGAATGTGTGAATTAGATAGATGTTCTCCTCCTCTCCTGTGGAATGTATCCTGAAGCTGTAATTCATGATGTTAAGTCAAAAATTCAAATATTCACTATGCTAATTAAGGCCATGTTTCCATTGTATCACTGTATCAGCTATTTTAATATTTCCAGTAACTGTATATCAAGTGCAGCATGGAAGTTCTGAGCTTTGGAACAAGTTATAAAACATTCACTGGGATACATATGGTAACACAAATTCTTAAGTGCTTGATATTAGCCTTTACTCTGTATCTGTTCGCAGCACACGCAGCCTTGACTATTTGATTATCAACTATTGTGACTGGCCACTTAATCTGCACGCTATTGTTTCTGATTTCCTGATTGAATACACTAATGTAATCATATTTGTAAAGTGCTCTTAGCCAGAAACAAAGGATAATTCATTACAATATAAATTCTGTTTCATAATTAAGTGCTCTTTGGTTATGGATGCAAACAATCTCTGTGAAGATTCATACTTAAATATTTTTAAAGGAATATAACAGCATACAAGACAGCAAAATTCTGGTTTTAAAATCCAAACTTATTTAAGATTTCTTGTATTATATAATATATATTATATATGGAATATACCATACATACCCATTTAATTTCTGAACGTTAACAATGCTGTTACTTTCAGAACTCTTTCTGTATTGCTTCTTCAGCTGGAAGAGTCACTCTTCTTTGAGAGTTTACCTAGTGAATTGTCTGCTTTCACCACAAAAATTTTAGTTTTGTGCATTTCATAGTTTGTCATTTTCTGTAGAGACAAAGCAATCACTTAGCAAGTATAACAAAACCCTCCTGTTGTATTCTTGTTTTTATTGTTTTATAGGTTGTTGTGACTGCAAATGTAAGCAAAATCCTTACTTTCTGTATGATAAAAATTGTAACAGCTGTTGAAATATTTTATGAAAACGTAGTGCTGAAAAATTCATCCTGTTTCTGCAATCTAACCACTCCGATGATAACTGACAATGGTATGTTTTACTGTTACATTCATTTAATGCTTGTTCACTGTCCTTTAATACTGCAGAATACTGCATAAATGCAGGTCTGATGAGTGTCAAAGTACATAATGCTTCTTATTAACTGTCATTGAAGAAAAGTAATTCATATTTTGTTGAGGATTTGAGTATACTCTCAGTGTTCTTGGTCATAAAGTTTTGTTAATATGGAATGCTTTGTAGAAGTAATAACACACATTATCCTGTGGCTGGAGGTAGCTTCTTCAGTTGACCGTGTGGCAACGCAGTGCTTTAGCATTGGAATATTTATTTTCATGGTGCCATTAATAACTGTCTAAGGAAACTTAAGATAAATGCAATAACAATCAAGCTGTCTGGAGCAATGGAAGTAGTGTTGGTCTACTGCTTTGCCTTGACAAATTGACTCATCTTAACTATTCTCTAATCTGCAAACAGAATTTGTTTTTGCCAGAAACTGTACTAGCATAAATAAGAGGTGAATCTAATTATGAATGTCTGCACAATAAATAATATGAACATTTAATTAACTGTTTCAACCTTAGACACTGTGAGAAAGTGATTGTGCGGTGTAGAGGATGAGCAGAAAAATAGATAGTTCAGAGGCAATTTGGTGGGCACATCCTTTTGACTTGATTTCATTCATCCTTCTGAATTATTGGTTGAATCATTTTGTGGTAATTCTTACACTACTTGGTTCACCAGTGGTTCTTGGAGTTAGACACCTGAGCAGTTTGCATTGGGTGCGTGATGCTTGGCATCTGGTTTGTGTATCTAATGTGCAGCTATAAGTTTTAAAATGAGGTGGTAAATTACGGAATGTCTAGACTTTTGAGCTGTTCTTTAGGCTTTGGTCTCAAGGATCAGTTCATAATCCATCACAGTGGAGTCTTACTTGGCTTATAGTAGAGCAATGTGGATTTCTTCAAGTCTGTATAGAAGCACAAATGTTTTTTAACAGAGATTGTCCTTATCACTTCTGAAAGTTGCTTATGTTAGAATGCAAAAGAGAGTTTTAATCTAAACTAAGGAACAAGTAGCAAATGCAAGAATTCCCACATGTTCTTAAGTGACTTGAAGAGGAAACAGAAAATTCAGACAAATGCCTTGCCTCTATCTCTTCCTCAATAATATAACCCAAAGGACATGGAATACTGTGCATGAATCTGATTCTCTTATAAAATCTTGGTGTAGGAAGAGGATTGAAATGTTACCAAGTATTTTCAAGTTGTTCTGAAGAGCTCAGTGCTACAAAGAGCTCTCTCTCTCAGGGACCCTTGCCCCTGAAGAAGGTTCTTTGGAATATTTGCATCTCAGGAGGCTGTATGGGAAAAACTCCAGCATCACAGAAGTGTTGTGTCAAGTTCCTGTCCAGCATTTGGAATTGAGAAGGAAAGACTGTCACTAGAAGGTGACAGCTGAAGTGATAACCATGAGTATTTTGATCTATTAAGCTGTCTTTAGTGAACACTATTAGTGGATTTTTAAGAGGAAAATGTCCTTTATTGATCCAGTCCCAAAAGCCATGCTTTCTTGTAATTACAGATTATGTAGTTTGGTTGTATGTCTTCACAGGCTAAAGCTTTATCTTAATACAATTAGTAGGTTTTCAGAGAGCAGTTGTTATGGAAGCCAACTCACCTTGCCTGTTCTTTGTACCAAAAATGAGCCCTTTGGCAGTGTTAACCAGAAGGTTGTGAGGTTAGCTTGTGCCTCCCAGTATTGCTGCCACTCACAAGCTCCTGTAAGCTGAGATGTCTAATAAGAATAGATGGATAATTCAAATGTGAAGTAACAGTAACTATTTGTGGTATCTCCTGTAAAGTGAACTCAGTTTCACAAGAGGATGCACTTGCCAAACTCATTTAGGTATCATTTCCTGGAAGAAACATTTTGAAAATACCTGCTACTCAGTGTAGTCTAATGCATTTTAAAAGGTCAGCCCAGACCATACAGAAAATAATAGGTTTCATTAATTTCAATGCAGACAGAATCAGGAAAGCATGTTTGACAGTGTTTTTTTAAGAAGTATTTATACCAGCTTAAAAGGAAAGACAAGCTCTGACAGGAGGAGATAAATTCCTTATTTTTACCTACTACTCATAGTATAATACTAGGAGTAATTTACTTTTTCTGTAGCTCATGGTTTGAGACCTTTCTCACATATTAATTTAGGCAAGTGATTTAGGCAGTTTCTTGTCAACATGTCAGATTTCTTCTGATAACTAGATTTCTGGAGATGCAAATGGGTGTTTGGTGAAGGATTTCAAAATGTCTGTGTGTGCTCATCCACACCTTTAAGCATAAAAGCACTGTTGAAGTCAGATACTGCTGTCCATTTAGTCAGATGTTTGAACATATGAATGGTCCCAAGGGCTGTTTCTAACAAGCAGTTCAGATGACTTTTGCAGTGAGCACCCAAGTGCCACGCTGCCATGTGCCGTGTTAATGTAGGAGATACCTACATTAACAATGGAGATGTAGCCAAAGCTGCCTTTCATCTGAACAAGCCAGCCTGCCTGTGATAAAGACAAAGGTTTCTGTACCTTTGCAAGATAGAGCTGCTTAAAATCTGTGTAACTTTTCTGGATTAAAAAGCTTGCTACTTTCTAGCAGAGAGAAGTCAGAAAAGTCTGCAAACATGGGTTTCATTTGATCTCAGGCAATCATTCATTTCAGAGACTACACATCTGCAGGCGCACAGATGAAAGAGACCATGGCTTAAGTGCTATATATCTAATTCTACTGTTCGATGTGGTATTCTATTCATAAGAGAAGATACTCTTTCATACCACAGCTGCCAGTGAATTGTTGGTATAGTAATTGCTAGCTGAAATAATGGCAAATTGACTCATGCAATAATAAAAGATTTAAATAGGATGAAAATTGCTACTGCATAGATTGCAAAAGGAGACTCAGAAACCAAGTCTGTGAGACAGAAAGAGACAGAAGTATGGTATGGTGGAGTCTCTTGCATTAGAACAATCTGTGTTAGAAGACTTGAATTCAGGATCTGGCTATAACAGGTAGATATCACTGCTTTGTGAGAGATGATTTTATATCCCTGCTTCACAGTAGCATTTCCTTATCTATATCCTGACAATAACATTAGTTTTATTTGTCATGCGGTGGTGGCATCAAGCTTAATTAATATGTGTATATAAAGTGTTGACATAACTCATCTGAAGAGTGCTGTGGAAGGACTAAATCTGTTTTTTTTTTTTTTAATCAGTCAAAAGTGTAAGTGAATGTATGAGAGAAGGTGCATACCAAATACAGAACAGCTACTTCGAGTTTTCAACTTAAATTATTTTTAAACAGTTATTTCTTGTAATATCTGGCATGTACTTAACATGTGAATTTTTCCAGATTGTCTAGTTCTTGAAGCATCGCTGTCCTCAAGCTCTTGGAATATCACACAAACCTTTCAGTTGAAAAAGTAAGAAAAGACCCCAATTCTTGTTAATGTTCATTGTGGGGTTGGTGTGTGTGTGTATATATGTGAGAAAGTGACCAAAGTAATTCATCTTTCTTTTTTTAAACATATATATCAAGGAACTACGTGTCACTAATGATAGATCTCCTTTCTTGGCCCACTTCCTCCTCCTTCTCTATTTTTTTTCCCCTTTAAAAAACTGCTTCTTCTGATGACTCTCTTCTTTAATGCAACTGTGGAAACTAACTGTGGGAGAGTCATTACAATGAGTGAACTTATGACAAATGCCTGAAGAGATAACAAAGGATGTCGCAATTACATTAAAATTCTTTTTGTCCTTGGGTGAAAAGTGGGCCCCTGGTACTCAGTATAAGGCCAAGACTAGAGTCAAGAAATTCTTTAAAATCATTTTGTGAAACTGTTTTAAATTAGACCCAGATGCAATTTAAATATGGTCTATAGGTAACATGGATATAATTAAACCAGAAAGTAGCATCTAATCTGCTAATAGGAATAATGAATACCTATTCTTCTTTACACATTATTTTTCTCTCTTTGTTGAGAGCTAGCAGAGGAAGCATTCATGTGCAGTACATGGCCTAACACTTAATGATAGGTGATTGTTAATATTTAGGAAAATCTGGCTAATATATGCTGTAGGTAACTACAGTGTTCCCATTCAGAATGCTCCTCCACTATGCAAAAAGGCTAATTCAAAAGCACCTGGGATGAAATGTAACTCTTGGTTTTTGGGAAGTGGCACATCACTTCCCTGTCCTTGGAGGAACATGAGGAAGGAGCTGTCTTTCTCTAAATCAGAGCATTTCTCAGCATGTTTGGAGTGAGACCGTGCTGCTCTTGGCTCTCTTCTGTATTGATAGAAGCACTGCAAAGCAAGATAAGGACAAACTAGTTTCCCAACAGGCATGTTTTTTAGTAGATGAAGGCAATAGCAAACTGGCAGTACTTTATAACACTACACACATGGAACAGAGGTTCAGACAAGTTGGAAAAAAAATCAGTGATGGATTTCTGTGCTTTTATGGTTAAAAATACTACCTGGCCACTCATGTACCAGAGTAAATCACAGTAAAATGTAACCCAAAGTGTTTCCTCTACTTCCTGCTTTTTTTAAAAAAATTAATGACTCTCAGCATCTCAATACAGATTGTATTTCATACTAAATTTCTTCTCAGAATAAGTACGGCAGAACAATAGGCTTGGAGGGTAAACAGACTTTTACCCATTTTATTATATGTTTACTTGGTTGGTCCCTTGGGTTTAGGCTTTCTTCTGTCACTTGAAATTTGACATTCATGACTGAATCTAGATTGAGTTCCTGTGTCTTACAAAAACTCTGTTTCTGTGTTACCAGCTGCTCACGGTGTATACACAAGGGTGAGTGTGCCAGCTGTGAATGGATACGTGTCTCTCCTGTCACCACCTGCCAGGTGAAGTTTGTTGGGGAAAACTGGAGTCCCCTGTGATGCCTTTTCCTTGTGTTTTTTAAACATCTGAACAGCAATCCATCTCTTTTTTATCCTGACATGGAGAAATGCTTTTTTCCAGGATGATTGCAGTGCACCTGCTTCCAAGGGGATCACCACTGTGCAGAAAACAGAGGTTAGTTAACATTTTAAGATCAGCATTATTAAGTCTCTCTGGGTTGGGGGAGAATTTATTTTAAATGAGAGGACTTTGCAGAAAAATTAGAGACGTGGATGAGGAGGCAGTCGCTTACAAAGGAAGGTAATGCAGAATTTGGGTTGATGCTCTTTTTTCTTAGTACTCTGTTGCTGTTAAAAGGTACCAGCAAAAACTTGTGTTTCAGATGTGGGCATTGAGACAATGAACACTGCAATTGTCATGTGCTCATCTCTAGATGCAGTGTTTACAACATTGTTTTAAATGCCAAAGTCCCTGTATGCTGTATTTAGTCACTCCACAGGAGCCAGCATGCTGAGGGCTGGAGCATGTGAGCTCCAACAACAACAACAACAACAACAAAAGAAGGAGAACATTTCAGGCTTTATATCTTACCTTAAAAGCATTTTAACACCAACCACAACAAAAAAAAGAGAACATTTCAGGCTTACCTTAAAAGCATTTTTGAGTTCTGCTGCCACAGACAGCTCTGGGAAACTAAGCTTCAGAGTCTCAAACCTCTTCCTCATTTTATGCAGCCAGATCACAGCTTCTCCCGAAACATAGCTGCCAGAGGAGCAGAAGGAAGGGGAGGATTTGCCACCCAGTTTCTGCATAACAGAGAAATGGCTAGAGGATGAGTCCAGGAACTGAAATCTATGGGTGTTAGTAAATCTCTAGTTCACACTTTCAGAAAAAATTTCCTTGTTTCCAGGCTGTAGACAAAACTGGAGATGGATCCACATAAGCTGGATCACTGGGAAGGAAGAAGTGGCACTAGTGCTGCCAGAGTACTTGCTGAAAGTGGTTACTGAATTCTCTACAGAATTCATATAGATTGTATGTCTGCATACAATCGAAAGTATTTGTCTCATAGGCCAGCTCTTTAACCTTCTGATTGTAGGTCAGCCCTCTAACCATGAGTGGCTTCATTTATCCCTTCATTTTTATGGAACCAAAGTGTTTTTATTTTCTCATAAAACTAAGTGATCTTTTTTATCAGTGGTTGCTTATGACATGCAGGTGTTAGGAAAGAGACGAGTAGTGGAGAGAAAATTGACTGATGAGTAAGTACATAGAGATCTGCTGCTTACACTTTTTGGTTTCTGCTTTTCTGTGAGTGATGCATGGTTGTTATAAATAGTGACTGTGTACTTATCTCTAAGCGTTTCATTATAACTACCCAAACTTTTACCTCTCAAGACAGGGATTACCTATTAAATTCAGCTGCTCAGCTGATGTTTCTTAAATAAAATCACAAAATACATCTTGTTTTTTACATGTGGGATTGTAATACTTGTGCTTCTGAGCATTAATATTCTGGATTTGATCTGCATATTCTGGATTAAAGCATTATGTCTGGTGAAAGAACAGAGGAAATTCTTCTTTGCTCTGCTTCCAAGTGCATTAATTTGACATTGGTAAATAGTTGGAATTGCCTGGGAGATGGCTTTCTTCCACATGCCTTATCTTGGAAAGACAGTGATGGACAAGGCAGTGAAAGCACCAGAGGCAGTGCAAAGGCAGATGTTTATTTAGAAGTGATTGATCCATTCAGAGAGCTTGAAATTGCATTTGAAATCCTGCTCTCCTTTGACTGCTTGTGCTTTAAGGACAACATGCTGGAGAGTGGAGAAAGAGGATTTGTGTTTCTCCAAAACCCCAGCTGAGCATTTAGATTAATATACTTTTTCTCAGTGCCAGCCCCAGCCCTCCTCCTGACTCCAGCTGCTGGTTTCTATGCACACACCTTCCCCCTCCCCTGCCAGAGCAGCAGTTGGAGTGCTTGGATTGAGTACACTTGGCTGGGGAACTGATTTGGCTGGAAATAACCATTATCTTTCAGCAGGTTATTTTTTGTCTGGGCACATTCCCCAATCCAGTTCTTTGGGGCCCCGTGTTAGCAATGCAGGAGAGGCTATGCCAGAGAGGGACTCCCCAGGGTGGCAGACACTGCTTAACCTGGGCTGCTGCCAGATACCTCTCTGAGACCTGCAGCCATGCTAACTACACCTCTGAGGATGTGGCTGCCACGGTTCACACAGCCCCAGGGAAGCATTAGGCTGTCCAGGAGAGGGTGGAGGAGGCTACAGCTCAGAAATGTGGAACTCTATTGAAGCTGACAGTGCTGTGCTGATTTACATTACCTGAAGACCTGGTGCATGCTTTCTTTATGTCTCTTTGCATGTTTACACTTTCATCACATGCCTCACAACTAGTGATTTTTATAAATATCCTCTGCCTCTCTGCTGTGGCCCCTCTTGCCACTGGGCATTGCTCCCCCTGCCATGTAGCAACTGGAAGGTCAGTGACTGTCTGGCGCTGGGGAAATGAGCACTGCAGACCCCAGTAAGGGCATTAGGTCCTTCCTGCTTTCAGTGAGGGAATTACTGGTTTCTTTTGCTGCTGAGGCAAGTATGGCAGATTATGGCAGTCAAGCTGGGTGAGAATGGGACTCTCGAGTAGCTGAGGTCATCTTACCTCAGTTCTGTGACTCCATGAGACCAAGCCAGGATGCCACAAGGGAGTCTGTGCTGTGTAGCCTCAGAGAAAGCATGATTTCAGAAGAGAATGAAACTTTCTGAGTTAACAATTCTTTCTGTGATTTCTTCATGGTGTAAGATAAGAAGCAAGGCACATAATCTGAAGCACTCTTTGGTGTGTGGTGCCTAGCAAAGAGACCAGTGGGAGCCCTGAAGCATCGTAGCGTTCCCCCTGAGCAATGAGTGCCTGGCATTTCCCTCACCGGGGTTCACAGCCCTAATGGAGTCTGGGGGATCTCCAAGTGTTTGTGCTATTCTGTGCTGTTCTGGTGCTTCAGGGCTCCCTGGTGGTTAGCTGTGAGAGACCAAAGCAGTGTTTTCCTCCTTTCTGTAGTATTTGGCTACTGGATTTGTGTGAGGATGTCCTTGGTGCACTGGAGGTTGGACTCAAGCAGAAGGGAAGTATGCGGGTGAAGAAAAGCAGTAGTGGTTTGCTGGCTTTAATCTCTTGGATTTCTGCTTCAGTTGTCCTGTCCCAAGGATTAAACTGATTTCCAGATCATCATGGGAGTGAATTTCCCACCTCAGGCTGTTTGTGAGGGATTTCCTTTGCCTTCCTCTATTATCCATATGAGAGGTCATCTTGGAGGCCCTTTTGCAGGCCCTCTGGCCCCAGCCTTTGCACTCTGGCCTTTCCCTAAGGCACAAATTGCAGCTGTCAATCAGTGGTGACAGATCCCTCATTTGCTCTGGAGTGCTCCAGCATTCAGTGAACCATGGTAGCACGTGGGGACAATGTGCTGGGACCTTTTTGAAATGGTCAAAGTGCTGTGACCCTGATGGTCCACTCAGGCTAACAGCCCAAAGTCTTAGTGCTGTTTTGTGTACATGAAATGATTAATGGTGAGAAAATCCTGTGGTGTGGAATTTCCTAGAGGCTGTGCACCAGCACCCTTAACAGGATCAGGAAGACTGAATTGCCCAGTGAATGTGTCCACAGGTGCACAGCAAAAATCAGGATAATCACAATACTCTAAAAACTCAATTTAAGCTAGTAGTACAGGCAGTGTGAAGTTAAGCTAAAAACTGAGAAGGTCCCAAGCAGTTTTTGGTTTCACATGTGTATTTTCCTGGTTTTTTTGAATGTTTTAGTTTGTTGTCTGAAAGATAGACAGAGAGGAAACTGTGTGATTGTAAAACTGAAGAAGCAGCAAAACTGATTAAATGTGAGATGCTGTCAAAAGTATGAAGTGAATACACTATGGAAAAAAAAATCTCTTCTTGCTCAGTAGTGTTAGTAAGTTAGAATAAGTAAATATAGACAAAGAAAGCAGTTTTTCTGCAAGACTGTGACTACATCAGAGCAAACTAGGGTTATTTTTAAATGTTGGAGAACCACTTAGCATAAAAACAAGATACCAAAAGACTTCCCTGCAGTTGTTTTGTACCTTTAGTTCTATATATGAAAAGACTTTCTAGTAAAGCTAATTCTGGGGTGCTTTCTCGAATTTTCATTTGAGGATTTGACCCCGCTTCCCCTTTTCAGGTCATGAAAAATGCCTTCATTTGTTCATCTGATCTCTCATGGTGACAGCACCATGGGTTTTGTCTTGCCTTGCTTTTTAGTACTTCAGGGGTCACATCAAATGCATCATTTCAAGCTGGGTTTTTATGCTACCTACCTTCCAGTCTGTCAGACTGTGATTCCTTTGGGTAACTTTGTTATGAGATAAATTGAAATATAAAATACCTATAAAATAGGTAAAAATAGTTGGCTTGTAATGAAGTTGTGATTGACAGCGCTTCCCAGGATTAAGCTTAACAGGATTTGAAATTATTAATAAAAATGTATCCCAGTGCCATAAAAGCTCATTCCTGAGTGGTGGTTGTTTTTA
The DNA here is from genome assembly GCA_013396955.1 of Regulus satrapa. NCBI lineage: Eukaryota > Metazoa > Chordata > Aves > Passeriformes > Regulidae > Regulus > Regulus satrapa. The sequence goes on along the minus strand of VWZN01008158.1, from coordinate 51,739 downwards.
CAGCTGTTGCTTATCTGCCCAGCCTTTTCATAATCAGATCGTTTTTTGCCTTCTTTCTTTATAGCATATCAGCATTCAATCCATTGAACCTTTGTGGATTTCTACATTAGGCAAAAGTGAAATAACAGTCAAAGGACAAAACTTTACACGTGCATCAGGCATAAAACTGATACTGACTGGAATCACCGGCTGTAAACCAGATGTGTGAGTTAAACTGAAAAATAACACTATTTACTTTGCATGGTGAAAATTACACCTGCTTTGCTCTAGCGATATGGTTGTGTGAACAGTTGTCGTGTACCTCTCCTCAGCAGAGCAGGGAATGCTCTGTGCCTCTTTTGGTTATACTTCCACTTTAAATTACCAAAGAATGGAAAAATTACCAAAGGATGTTTGAGTACAACACAAGGGATGGATGGGTTGTTGTCAGTTATCTCAGTTTGTGCCTTCTAGCAGGCACCAAGAAGTTAGGTCACAGGAAAGCCTCAGCTTTTGTTTGAATCTCCTCTGCTTCAAAATGTTCCTCATATATTCTAGGATAGGTGTAAAGCACAGACACCATGCCAGGGAAGGAAATCTCTCATACAGCAGCTCCTATTTTTCTCTGTTGATGATCACACAGTGTAAGCCCCTAGATAATTAGGCAGTCTTAGTTTGAATCAGTTATTTTCAGGTGCAGCTGCAATGGCTGTCTGTGATTAGGAAGCCCATTTTATGTAGCTAGCACTTGAAAAGATAGTGTTGAATTTTTGCTTCAACCATGAATTTTCAGGGGAACCACAAAAAAAAAAAAAAAAAAAAAAAAAAAAAAAAANAAAAAAAAAAAAGGAGAGAAGGAGAGTAAGGTGGGAAGTAGAGAGAAAGAAGGAGTGAAAAAATGGGAGGAAAGAAAGAAGGAAAAAGCAGAAAGAAAAGGAAAATTTAGATTCTCATTTTTGACTAGCTCATGGACCATGCTGGTACCACAGAGAAGTAAACAACAAAATCACACATTGCATTACATAGCCTCATCCCAGGGCTGATTATCTATACTGTTTTCTGTGATTTTTCACATAGCAACTTCATTCAAAAGATGCCCTACTTTGTCTCTGCAACTCCCTGCTCTCTCTTACCACCTTCATCTGGCAGCTCAGACAGAGATTCAGTTCTCTTTTCTCCTTATCGCTTGTGGGCTGTAGGCTTCATGTAGTAACACCATTGAGTGGCATTTGTGTTTCAGTGTTTGTTTTCTTTCTTTTCCAGCATTAAAGTCAGAAATGTGCTAAATGATACACAAATGACATTTGCTCTCCCACCAACACGTAAAGAGGCCAAAAGTATATGTATACAGGCTAATGGGAAAAAATGTTCACCACCAATGACCCTGCATTATGTTTCGCTGCCATCGTGTTCTAGAATTACACCAAACACCTCCTGGATCAGGTGAGTTTGTCTTTCTATACTTTTTATGTGTTTATTCAAATATAGTTGCACTGAGCCAATGTGAGCCTTCTTCCTTGGCCAGACTGCAGCTGAAGCAAGCTTGGAAGAATGCTGTAACCTGTTGTGTTGCATGAATTTAAGCCTGTGAAGTGATTTAACACATAGGATCATAGTAGCTGCAAGATAGATTCTGTAGACTTCCTCTGCCCACCTCATGTCTCCTTTATAGAAGTCAAAAGTTTTCTATTCCTACTAAACCTAAACCAAAATATGAATAGCATGCATAAATTCTAACTCCAATTAATTTTGATTTCTTTATGCTAATATAGCCTTCATCTGTGAGACAGTGTAAAGTACCAGTGGATTGGAAGTGAAGTGAAAATAATCATCATTGCACCAATGTACATGGACTTGCTTTACAATATGATTCCCTAAAGCCCTTGAAAAGGAGCCCTTTTCAAGCCTTTCCTGTGTTCTGCAGCAGACTCACAGACCTGATGAAAGATTTACAGGGTGGTTTTAAAGATATTCTCTGGCACAGCTTTCCACCTGTCCCTCTGCTTTCACAGTTTTTACCTGTTCTCACATTCTGAGTCTGATATTTTGTTGAGTGTGGATTTGAGGTAATGGGTTGGGCTGGCAGTGGCAGCAGCTGAGCAGCCAGGATGCATGCCCTCATATCCAGGTGAGAGGCAGCTCAGACAGCTGGAAATTAATAATACCTTAAGCCACTCCAACTGTGTACAGCAGAGATTGTGAGCCAGAGCTCTCAGACACAAGCACCATTATGTGCTGAGACAGATGGTCTGAACACTGCCGAGAATGTTTCCCATGAGGTGCCTGGCACGATAGGTTTGTCCTGAAGAAGGCTAGAATTAAGCACAGGCAAGGCTCATTGGGGCAGTGAAACACCATGATGGTCTTTCTTCAAGACAGAATATTAAATCATGGTCTAGTTCTTTGGCTGCACAAATAGAAAAAAAGGTGGAGAGTCCCTGAAAAGGAGTATACGTGTGTATGCAATCAAGTCCTATGGTTTTGGGGTAGCAAAAATATTTACCATTACATTATGAGGAAAGAGTGGAAGTACACCGCATATCTCAGATTCTGCAGTTTGACTTTATTATGTTGTCTGCTTCCAAAGCAAAATGCACTTGAGTAATTTATTTACAGCTGAAACCTTAATGCAGAACATGACTGTAGGCAAACAGATAATATTAACCTCCCTTTCTCCCCATGTTTGTTTTTGTTTTGCTTTGGTTTTTTGCAGTGGTGGTCGCAAAATTACTACAACTGGTAGAAATTTTAATGTGGTGGACAGTGTAATTATTTCAGACGACCAGAGATCAAACTTCACAGTAAGTCCAAATCTCCTTTATAATATCAAATAGAGGTCTGGATGCATTAAGTTTTGTTCCTAAGGTTTGAGGAGACCTCAATAATTTTCAACCACTTGCAGGAACATGCCAGTCACCCTGCTGAAATAAATATGACCACTTACAAGATTACAGCTATACACATCCTTAGTATAGAATCACAAACACACATAAGCTGTCTCCACATATGGGTGTGTTGGAGGAGGGGGTGCTGTATTTCCCTCTGGCTCTGTGCTGAAAGCCCAGATACCTCTGCCTCAGTGAGGGGCAGCAGGCTGGAGCTGATGTTGGGATGAAACCCTTTCTCCAGGGTTGTGACGAGGTAAGCACTTTGTTGACCCTTGCAGCACAGAGACCAGAACACAGCAGCATCACCCAGTGGAGCAAACAATAACCCAATGCTACAATGACTGTATCAACCCCCTCTCTCAGGAGTTAAGTTAGAAAGAGCAAATGCCTAGGAGTGCTGGAGAGCTTGTCTTACTCTTCTCTTGTCGCCTGCATTGAGGGGGAAGAAGGAAAATTCATTGTCACAATTCCTGTCTCATTGCAGGAAATTGTTGCCTTAGCAGAGAGCAATCAGTGTGCAGAGTGTGTGACAAATGCACTTAAAGGTAGACATGGGCTCAGCACAGAAATTTTTCCAGGTGCTCTGCATGCAGCCCTGATCTCAGAGAAGAGGTTTAGCAGGTATCTGTGTGAAGTCCGGAGGACATTAAAATGAGTTTGAATGCCTCTGTTTATGATTGTACCCACTGTTGAGTATTTAATGACTGGTAGAGCTTTGCTGTTGCCTTTCTAGGTCTCTAGGTGTCCTGGAAATGCATCCGAGTATCATTATTTAACACCAAGCCTGAGCCATGCAACAGAGGGTAAAGTTGTTGATATGATGTTAAAAGTGGATACTACATATATACCATGTGTCAAATTACACTATCACCCAGACCCAGTGTTCATTAACTACCAGCTGCACACGGAACTGGATCCTGATCTGGAATTAAAAATATATGTGAGTTTTGAAATAATGAACTGCAGTACTTAATTTAAAATAGCACTAGGAGTTAATTTTTTTTCTTACTGTATTTAGTGACTGATCATTATCTTCATTTTTTTCCCTTTAGAAAGAAAATGATAAATTGAATATTTCTAAAACGGAGGTAGAGGTTTATCTGTCATATATGACTGGTGCACAGACCAAAAAGATATGGTTCAATGTCCAAAATATTACCAAAAAACCAGACCGTAGCACCATACTGTGCAAATTCAAAAGGGAAGGAACGGACAAGATTGACTTTTCCACAGTGAAAGTTTTTGTAAGTAGAAATCCCTTTTGTTGCAATTCAGCAGTGTTTGAATGTTTATACAAGTATAGTAAAATGTATATCATTAATGCTGTCATGGTACTTGCTGTAGATGGTAGTGCAGTTCTCTTCCTCATACCTAAGCATGCCTGTCTAGCTTAGGTACCACTGACAGAACTGAGTGCATTTTCTGTCTGGTTACTGGGGTGGTCAGAGGTAAGCTTTGCAGGCCCATCTGAGCTTGCTGCTGCTGAGCTCCAGAAGACCAGTAGCTTGTCACACCTCTTATCTGCAGAACAGACATCACTGGCATAGCATCACTGTCTCCAGGAGAGCCCCTCATCTTAGGTCTGTAAGCAATCTAATTCTCCAGTGTGGCCATGAGGAAAAGGATTGTGTTCTCCTAGTCACTTTTTCCTTACTAAAGTAGGTAAGGACCTGTCTCAGGGATCACCACTGAGAAGGCATTTCTGGATGAAAAAGGGGGTGAAATTCAATGTGCACTGGGAAAGCTAAAGTGCTTTAAGCATGTGGCACAAAGCCAGGCCCAAATATAAGGATATATATGTCAAAGCTGAATTGCTGCTTAAGATATTTTCTCCATGAATAAGATGAAGATGCAGTGGGGTTTTTTTTAAATACCATGATTACCATTTATGAAGGAGAAAAAATTTGCCAGACTCTTATTGCAGTGTGTGGTGGTATAAAACTGAAATAACTCTATTGACTTGAAGGCATATGGCTTATAGTAAAGATTAACAAAGCTATTCTTGATTTTTGTTATCACTTCTAACTGGTCCCCCATCTGTGGATCCTGCCATCTGAGCCAGTTATGGCATGGAAAAGCCTTTCTGAGTTCAGTGTTGCATTTAAAAATCAGCGTTGCCCTGCTCTATCACATGCTCATCCTGCAAACTTCATAGAAGTAACTGTCATAGAAAGGTCACCACTTTACTATAGCAAATCAAACACAATAGTTATCATGTAACACTGCACTTCTAGTACCTTAAATTTTTTTTTCCAGCATGAGAAAAATATAGAAGTAGCAGATCCTTACATGTTTTTTAAACCTTATGAATAGATTATCATAGAAGAAGTAGGGCCACTGAAAAAAGGATAAGATGGGTATGAAAGATAAGTTAGGCTCAAGAATAAATGTATCTCTTGCCTTACTTTTCCAGAAGAAAGAAGCTATTGAGTGTGGGTTCAAAGACAGAATGATCAGTCTGCATGAAGGTGTCAGAGTAGGAAATGCCATTCGTGTGACAGAACCAAGATTCAGATAGATCAAAGGGCTCAAGACAGCAGGAACAGGATCATTCCCATGATAGCACTGAGGGAAAACTGACACATGACACTGTAGGCTTAGTAGGAAAGATTTTGTATAGAACTGCAGTCAGGAGATGCTCTGTATGACTGGAGAGCAGCAAATAAAATAACAGTATTTTAATTTGGATAAACCCCCAAACCCTAAGCAAATGGAGGCTTGCTGATTTAATCCTAGCTCTATGTAAAACTTCATAATATATTCTGAATTACTCATAAAAGACCTGTAGGTAAGTGGAAAATGGGATAATTGTCTAACTCTTTTAAATTAAAGCGGATCATGTTCTAGATATCTGTTTCCTAAGATGAGTGATTTCCTCAACAACATAAAAGTGATAGATCACATGTACCTGCAAGTCATTCAGTAAATTATTTAACGTGGTGATTATAAGAATGCCAGGGGTTAGAAAATCCAAATCCTGTGTGTGGGGAGCTGACTTTGGGCAATGCTGATGTTCATACAGATATTCTTTAATAACACCACTGACTTGAACACAAAAATAAGGCATGCGCTAATAACCCTTGCTGATGACACAAAGCTCAGAGGCATTACCAGTTCAGAGAAGGTTTTATAATGTCATGCGGAAAAATGGAATTAATTTAGGAATAGGAATTGGATTAATTCAGGTGTACCTTATATAGTCTGTGATTCATAAGCAAGATAAAAGATAAGGAAAGAAATAGGCCTACTAGATAGGAAGGTTATGGTGAAGAATAAAGATAATTAAAATATGAGCGGAATATTAAGTGAATGCTTTGTCTCAGCTTTCAATAAGCAAGGATGAGTAACAGAAAATTCTGCTTTAAGAAGTCTTCAGCTGAATACGACAAGTCTAGAAAAGTAGATGCATTAGTCACAGGATGGGTAATGTATTTAGCCACGAATGCATTTGAGCCTTGGAAAAGGCTAATGGGATCCTAGGAAGGCACAGACCAAAAGAACTTTGCATAGGAACTCTGAAAACATAGAAAAATCAGAGGAAAAAGTAACATTTGATGGAGAAAATAGATCTGCTTTATCTTTTGTTCCTTGTAGCCCCAGAAATACAAAGGCTGTATCCTTCCAGCCCTATGGGGTTTTTTTTGCTTGCTTGTGTCTGTGTAGCTGTGATGCAAGTATCCAGTTGCCAGTCTGCAGCTGCCGTAGCTGCTCACCTCCTGTGACAAGCCACTGATTGCAATCACCAGATCTCTGCCTTCCCTGCTGTAACCCAAAATAATTTCAACTCAGCCCTCCTTTTCAATTATCTCAAGCTCATTTCTATCCCTGGCACTTGGTGGTATTCTTTTTATGTCTCAAAACATATTTTTATGTCTAGCCTGTTTATAGTTTTAGCTACCCTTTATTTATGTGCTTTTGCAGTCCTCTTTCAGATCCTCTTTTGTGAAATTTCTTCTGCCATAATTATCAGTGGTGAGTGCCTCAGTTTGGCATTTGGCAGACTTCAGCACTTTCACGTATCCCTAAGAATTAATGCCTGTCCTGCCTTTGACAAGCCTGCTATTGGGTGATGTTGTACATGTACTGTAACATGTTCAGGTACATGTTGTACGTGTATCTTATTTTGCATTTTTTTCTCAATGACCTTTAGGAACAACATCCTGCATAAATAGGTTGAAACTTCCATGAAGAAATAGAGAAGAGGGCTGTAGGCCAGGTCTCTATGAAAAATTCTATTTCCCTCATTCTTACTATGAGTCTTATCTTACTTTTCTGCTCAGCAGACTAACATTGTGGGTGCAAACACATGCCTTCCTTGTTTCAAAATGCCAAAAGGTTTAGCAGTGACTCTGAGTGCACGAGCCACTTGGCCAGCTGGAGGCCAGATCTTGCCTTTCATTTGAGGGCTCTAGTTTGCAGTAAGAGCATGACAAAATTTGGTGCTACATAAGGACCTCCAAATTTTTTCATCTTTGCTCTTGTTTAAACATCAAATGTAGTAAAAGGTAAGTTAATGATGGTTCATATGCATTTTGCTAAACCTTCACTGTCTTTCCAGTAATCTACCATTGTCCTTATGTGCCTTAAATACTTTTTTTATATATATATATATTAAATGTCATTTTAAGCACTGATGTAATGCCTGTCCCCTATTAACACAGCCATTGCTTTTCTTTAGGTCAAATTAGGAAATTTTGAGCATGAAGTCAAACCAACATCATCACACATATATTTATATGTTCTTATTTTGCTACCTATTGTGGTGGGTGTCATTATAAGTAAGTACAATAATGTATTATCAGCTTTTGATTTGCTGAAGGGTATGATCATGACACTAATACTGTACATACTCACATGTCTGGAACCGTCAAAAACAGTCTGGTGATTTTACCTTGTTCCAAATAAGAGTGGACAAAGTTAACTCTGCTCTGGTGGTGAAGTCCAAATTGTCAGACTGCAGCATGTCACAAGCATGGTGCAAAACAGTATTTCTGTCTGTTCTGCTGGGATTATTCACTTTCACTTCATGAAGCAAGCCACAGAACTGACATCCTTGTGTCACAACTTGGTCCCTTCCAGCTGTCAGAGCTCAGCTACCCTCCTGTCCCTAGAGCAAATGTTCCCTAACAAATTGCTTATCCTCAGGCAGTGTTTGTGGTGTTTCTGCTCAGTCTCATTTAGATCATTCATGAATTTGTGGGTCATTACTAAACTGAGGGAGATAAATAGTTATCCCCTTCTTTCTTAGTGCTTCCTTTTTTTTCCTTTTTTTTTCTTTTTTTCCCTGAGTGTTTTTACTGGCTATATATTTGATAAATTTCTATTTATTTTAGTAAGTATAGGGGTTTATTCATTTGGTTGATTCTTTTTTTTTTTTTTTAAGTTCACTTTCAAAAGAAACCGTATGTAATGCCTTTATTCTCTCTAAATAAGCTTTAGAAAAGTTAACAATTTGTAAGTGGAATTTCTGTTCCAAACAACTGTTTTTTCTGTTTAGTCAGTGCTAAGTTAAGTAGGTTGCTATTAGTACAAGTGGTTGTCAGAGTCTGTGTCTCACCATGCAGGTTGTAGATAGCAGGGTGTGCTGCGCTTTCAAATACAAGTTGGATTGACAATTCAAGACCTTGTTAAAAGGAATTATTTTTACTAAACATTGGGGGTATAGATCCAGATAACTAAGGCTCATGGGTACTAGCACAGGGACAACAGTAAAACACTGTTTGTGCAAATGTACGTTAATATTTTTGTATCTTGATAATAAAATATGTCTTGTATAGGAGTTTTCTGTTCTGTGATTTCTGTACTCAGAGTCTCTTTTTCTTCCTTTTTAGCTGCATTCATAGTTACTAGATACAAATCCAAAGAGTTAACTCGTAAACAGAGTCAGCAACTTGAACTGCTGGAATATGAGATTCGTAAGGAAATACGCGAGGGTAGGTTTACAGCATATTTTCTGAACTGAAACTGTCAAGAAGCTCACAATATATAACCATTTTCATTTAGTAGCTGTTAGAATATTTTTGTGTTGTGTCAGAATTCCTGTTTAATATTGTATGTTCCCCAATAGCAGATAACACTCAGCTAATAGGATTGCATGTAGTATTTCCTTCAAAACAAAATTTCCTTTCCAACAAAAAAGTAGATTGCTACTTTCCAGCTTGTATCTATGGGGCAAACTTATAATTGTGAAGCTGATTTTGTGTCAACTAAACTAACTCTCTGGGTGGGGATGGGGGTGCTTTTTCAGGATTTGCTGAACTGCAGATGGATGAATTAGATGTGGTGGATAGTTTTGGAACAGTTCCCTTCCTTGACTACAAACATTTCGCTCTTAGAACTTTCTTTCCAGAGGTAAATATTTACAAGTCTTTCAGCTGTCAGCCCTGACTAATAGTGAGAAAATTAAGGAAGGTCAAGAGCAGATAAGTAAAGAAAATACTACACAGTAATTGCTTTGTCCTCACAAGAAGCTTTTCTTAAATCAAGAATTACCAAAGAACACTTAAAGCTGTATATCTCTATATTTAACCAAGCCTTTATGCTGCAGATAAAGCAACATTCTTGAATTTCAAGGGTTGTATGTGTATCCATTTCTTTTTGTTCAGCCTCACTGAGCTGCTTGCCTTTCAGGCCATCTTAACTAAGTTATAATTTATCCATTGCTGTTTTTGTTCCCATGCTTTCACTTCCAATGCTATAGCTAATTAAAGTAACAGTCAGGCTAGCTAACATGCTAGCTAACATCATGACACTTCCTAATTAGACTTGTGGGATGAAGAAATGGCTCTAAGATGGTGGTGCTGACTTTCTACACCAAGGTGCTGACAGAAATGGTAAGATGTTGGTTGAAAGGGGTCCAGCTCAACTGTTTAGAAATTACAGAAGTACCAAAATGTTTTCCAGTTTAGACGCAAATATTTTCAGTGTTCATTGAAGCAGTTTGTGTCACTGCATCAGATGACCAAGGAGATGTTCTCTTGAACACTACTTCTCTTACTAATTTTTTTTTTGCTTGTGTGGCACATTTTGATGCTGATAAGTGCCTTTACCACAGCTTTCAATACTATATCATGATGTTAACCAGTGCTTACGAACATTTATCCAATTGGCAGAAGTTGTGATCTCAATTGGTGATATTTTCCAGTATGACTGACACCAGTAAGTAGAAACTTGGTTAGTTTAGGGCATAACTGGTATGGATGTGAATTATCTACTAGGCTTCATGTATACTCATCACTGCTGTGGCAAATTCTTGCACTCTTGTCTGCACACTGCTTCACTTTATCGCTGCTTGTGATCCTAGTAAAAGCTCATATGATAAAGTTAAATACGTGTGATAGTGCAGAATCAGGGCCTTAGGTTTGTGTACAACACCAAATACCACACACTAAGGCAGAATAATATTTAGCAATCACATATGCAAAATCCTCAGATACTTTAAGTCCGGTTTTCACACCAAAGGCCACTGGGTATATCTCTGCTGGTACTACTGTTATGCCCCCAGCCTGATTTTTAGAGGGTCACCAGGTAGTGTGAAGAAAGTGGAAAGGAAACCTTACTTCCTGCATCTCTTTCCTTTCTGTTTGTTTTCTTGCCAGGCATATTAACATTAAAATAGCAGTTTTATTCTTAGGAATATACCTTTTCCTTTACTTTCCCTTGTCAAAACAGTAATAGTCTGTAGATGCTGGCTCAGTGGAAATGCTGTGCTCTATGCAAATAAAAAGTCAAGAAAAAAGGCCTGAAGCTTGCCACTCTGCTGCATTCTGTAAAGTAAAAATGGGAAGGGCTCCTGTTTTGCCTTGGTGAGTTTCATGCCACTGCACATCCTGGAAATTATCCCAGTTGGATTTTGTCTCAGTTTGAAATACTTGTCCCATGAAGGACTTGCTACTGTTAGCTCTCTACAAACATATGGTGTCAAGCAAGTTACTTAACATCTTGTATACCAATGTTTTCTGTTAAGTACTTACTGTTTACATTGCAGGAGTGTCCAAACATGCCTTGTGCTGTATGAATGTGGCAGAAAAGCAGTGCTCTGCTGAAAAAATATTACAGATAAACAGAAAAGCCAGTGGGGTATATATATATACAGCAACTGAGTGTCCGAACAGTTGACAGAAGGGTCAAAGTGACAAACCACTGCTTCCTTCACTAACCACATGTGCTTGAATTATGTCCATATTGCACTCCTTGTGCCCTCCAGTGTGATTGATGGGGTTTGTCTCATCTAATCTAGGCTGTTTAAGCATGGAAATTGGAGTTGTTCACTGACCATCTTCTGTAGCCAGTGCAGAGGTGGGCAGCTCGGGAAAGCAATTCATCCCATTTGTCTGAGGCATCTCCCTTAGGATGGGACAAGTTGCTTAAAGAGGGACTCCCATACCTAAAATTCGGAGTGATGGACCCCATCTTTGTTTTGAGAGTCTTGCTTCCCACTGCTACAGTTTTCTATATTTAATCTGGCTTAATAGCTTTTAATGCTTGTAGGGGTCAAATTGGTATTATATCTATTCTTAAAATGTTCTTGATGCTAAGACTGATTTTTGCTTTGCTTGTTAAATTTGTTTTATTATTTCTGTTTTCCTTCAATTTCACACGTTGTTTGGTTTAATGCTCCAATGCTTGTTGCCTGTTCACAGACACTTTTGACCTTCAAGGCAGTTCTGATTCTTTCACCCTGCATGCATGTATGTGTGTGTGTATGTGTCTTTTATTGGTAGTTGGTGTTACGGTTGCTAAAGAAGTTCTGGAGAAATGGGAATAGCCAGTGGAAGCAGAGCTTGGTAGGATAGAATAGAAGAGGAGGAACGAGGAAAGGGAGGGATGAACAATCAGGTGTGTAGATGAAAAATCAGATGTGAGATGCCAGTGTGTGCTCACAGCCCAAAGTCAGTCATCCTGTGGGCTGCATCAAAAGGAAACATGGCCAGCAGGCTGAGGGAGGTTCTCCCTCTCTGCCTTGTGAGACCCCACCTGGAGCACTGCATCCAGCTCTGAGGTTCCCTAGCACAAGAAGGACATGGACTTGTTTGAGCGGGTCCAGATGAGGGTGATGAAAATGCTCAGAAGGCTGGGACACCTCTTCTATGAAGAATGTCTGAGCCAGCTGTGATTGTTCAGCCTTCAGAAAGGAAGGCAGGCTTTCCATTAAAATGGGGCTGATAAGAAAGATGGAGACAGATTTTTACCATGGCCTGTAGTGACAGGACAAAGGTTAATGGTTTTAAACTGAAAGAGGATAAATTTAAATTGGACACACAGAAGAAATTTCTTACACTGAGGTTGATGAGACCCTGGAACACGTTGTCTAGAGCAATTGTAGGTGCCCCATTCCTGGAAACGTTCAGTCCTAGATTGGACAGGGATTTAAGTAGCCTGGTCCAGTAAAAGATAACCCTACCCATGGCAGTAGAATTGGAACTAGATGGTCATTAAGGTCTCTTATAACCCTTATAACCTATTCTGTGATTCTGTAATGAAACTAGGGGCTGCCAGCATGACAGATAAAGCAGATGACAGTAAGTAGTGTAAATCTGTTGCTCAAGAGGCATTGACAAGGTGTTTGAGAACTGGGGCCTTTTATTTTTTTGTGAGAGCTCTTGCTAGGACTGGATGTGTGGTGGCACCTGTGCCTCAGAGGAGACAGCCAGCATGGACCTCCTGGAGGGCTCATTAGTGAATATTCATAGAGTGCTTGGAAATGAATGGAAGCAGATGAGCTCAAGTGTCACGTCATTAGCAGTGGCCCTGTACACCAAAGGCTGTGGCTGCCACCCAGGAAGGATACAGCCTGCAGCACCCCTTGCACAGCAGCCCATTTGCTGATGACAGTGGCACACAGCTCTTCCTGGGAGCATTGGTCGACTGCTGTGCTAGTGCTGCTAGCTCAGCAGTGCTGAGTAACACACACAGCACATTGAATATGATACCAGGGCCACATCCCAGTGAGCTCTGGCAGCACCTTTGCAGAAGTTACTGTGTCGAGTTGTTAACCTGTATCTGCTAGAAGTCAGCATTTGCCTTGTTTTATTTCAAGTAGTATCAGGAATATGCTTGGCGAGTTAAACATGCGTGTGTTAGAAACTTTTGGTGTACTTATGAATGATAATATGCCCTTATATTTTAGTCAGGAGGCTTTGCATCCATCTTCAGTGAAGAAATGCCACAGGTAAGCTGATGTAGTGTGATATGCCTTAAGTGATTTTTTTTTTTTCAAGAGTGATTGTATCCCTTCTCTCATTGTTGTCCTAGAACATATCAGCTTGCATTTTCAGTATGTTCCCTTTCCTCCATGAGGAGGGTTACATGGATTTATATGTAAAAGGAGTTTGAAGTGTAAGATGCTGTTATCCAATACGTATTTGACTTACTTAAATAAAACAGAATTTCATCATGGGAAATGATGGGCAAACTTAACTATTGGCACTGCTTTGTTTGTAGGGCAGAAAATGTATGCTCTGCACATACATATTCTGTGTTGTACACAAATACAAATGCATTTTTGGAAAAATCCTGGGACCCCTTAAATAAATGCAAAATTCCCACTGATTTGAATGAGGCCAGGATTTAATCCCATATGTTTCTTTCCATTGTTTCTGAGCATTAAGAATCCATCATAGCCAAACTACAGTTTGCTTACTTTTGTTTAACTATTCCAGAGCAGAGACCAAACCAGCAAGGATGAAAGCTTCAACATGTTGCATGCTTTAATTTGTAACAAGAACTTTCTTGTTACTCTCATTCACACCCTTGAAAAGCAGAAAAATTTCTCTGTGAAAGACAGGTATGGTATGATTATGCTTATCATCTTCAAGAAAAAGAATTAGCAAGAAAAAACAACATGGGTTGTAGCACACAAATGTATTTTCTACTTTTTTGCGAAACAAGCTTGCAGTACTCTGGAACATTTTCCCTTCTCCATCTGCACACACTGAGGAAGAAAAAAACATTGCCATTAAAACAAGCAATTAAAGAGAAATTGGAATGTTTGTACATATAAACAAAGAGGCAAAGGAGCAGAAAAGTTAAGTTCAAAACTGTAAACACTTCCTGCAGTTAGATCAACAGTTCTACAGTTTAGAAATGTTCTGTCACTGAAGCAGGTGTTGTTCTGCAAAATTAAATTTAGAGACACACGTTCTGTGTTTAAAAAATAATCACAAGAGCAGATGGACTTGCATTTTTTATATTTTTGTGAAGAAAAGTGGACAGTTTGTGTACCTGAGGAGGGAGAACTTAGGATGTGAACCGCATAAAGTGTGTTTCATTTATTAAAGATGACTGGGAAGAGAAATTCCAGAGTTACAGCATTTACTTTCCCCCCACAGGTGCTTGTTTGCATCCTTCTTGACTATTGCATTACAAACTAAGCTAGTTTATCTGACCCATATTTTGGAAGTATTGACAAGGGACTTGATGGAGCAATCGAGCAATGTGCAGCCTAAGCTCCTGCTCAGACGAACCGAATCCGTGGTAGAAAAATTGCTGACAAATTGGATGTCTGTCTGCCTTTCTGGATTTCTCCGGGTATGTGTACATCTTTTCACTACGTAAGATATGCAGATAATTTCTTCAATTGATTTTTTCCACAGGACCTGTTAGAGGAATCAGTTTAAAGCATTCAATCTAGCATTTAGCATTATGAGTGTGCATTCTTCTAGTTTATGTGACTTAGCTGGCTGTCATCAGTGGAATGCAGGAAAAGAGCACATCTCCAAGCAAAAATTGTGTCATGTATTTGGCCAAGATTTGGGTAATTTTGTAATTCCAGCATATCCTTTCTCATACCAGACTTTTCAGCCCAGTAAGATGTATTGTGATCATATTAAAAGACTGATACACTTGTTAAAATGCAGCTGTACCCATCTATGCAAGTTGTTGGAAAGCTAGTGAGAAATTAAGATTTAAAGAATACTGTCCTTTGGAAAACTGAACTTCTTTCCAAACTTTTAAACCTCCAAGCAGCACTTCAGATTTCAAGACCTAAATTACTTCAAATTAAAACAAAATAAGAATTTTGTTTCATTTTAATATTTAAATGTATTATTTAAATTTAAGATTCTTCATTTAAATATTTTATTTTAGTAACTTGACACTTTGCTCTTGGTTTCAGTGCTTGGTTACTCTTCCTGTCTCTCTTATCAATGTGATGCTATCACACCGTTGGTATCACTCTCATCAGTGCTTGCATTTGTACAGCAGCAGAATTGTTTGAGGCTCAGCAGCTCACAGCAGTTTCCTGGAACCGAGGGCAGTGCCAAGGAACTGTCAGAGGTGCATTCTCAGTACACCAGATATTTGTACAGAGCTGTGCTAGTGAGATGCCTTAGCTGGGCTGCAGGAATGGTGTCACGAGGAAATAGAGATACATCCTTCCTTTCTCAGGTGCTTTCCTTAGCCCTGGGGTTTTGGCAGGGGAAGAAATCCCCGGTTTCGTTTCCTCTTTTGCTAATACACCAGTGTAAGTCCCACCAGGTTGCTCCCAAGATATTTTTCAGAGACAAAAAGGGGAAACACAATTCAAAAGGAAACTAGTCGTTAGCTTGTTTTCTCAAAAGACTGAAAATGGAAGAAGTAGCTGAAGTATGCATGTGAACATGTGCATGTCTCGCCCCCCACCCACTCTCTGGTGGAGCTGGGAAGTGTCTGCCAGGTGGAGTAGGAGCAGCTTGTCTGTAGTGTGCTTGTGCACAGGAAGGGGCTGTGAGCTATCTTGCCACTCACTCCAGATGTCCCTTGCTATTTCCATGAGACTTTCACACTGAAAAGCAAAAGATGGAGGTTAAACAAATAACTAGATAAATCTGCTTGGAGGGATTTTCTTTTCTAATTGCAAGATAATGAGTTACTTAAAAGAAAACAACACCATTTGTTACACTTGATTTTTTTCTGGTTATTCATGCTCATTTAATGATTAAAAATAAATGTTTCTTGCATTTTTTTCCTGTCCTAGGAGACAATTGGTGAACCTTTCTATTTGCTGGTGACAACCCTCAATCAGAGGATAAACAAAGGACCTGTTGACGCAATAACTTGCAAAGCCCTTTACACTCTAAACGAAGACTGGCTGCTGTGGCAAGTGTCTGAATTCAAAACAGTGGTATGTTTCCCAGTTTGTGTTCCCTCCAGGCACGGACAGCTGTAATGTTTTCTCTGTTTCTAAGAAGCTCTTAGAATAAGGCTCTTAAGGTAGTGATTAAGTACCCAAATAGTGAAATTGTTGTTGCTGACAAAGTTTCCAAACATGCTAAGAGTTTAGTGAGTGAAAACTGGTGTTTCACTCATATACATTTCACAAATAGCACTTACTCCTCACTTCACAGCATGCATTAATTATCAAAGAGTAGATTTAATGAAGTCTCAGGGTATTAAAAAGTCCTTCGTACTTTAAAGTATACTACAGATATATAAACATGCTTAGTATTTAAACTAAACTACGCTTTATGAAAGAATGAAAGAATGGAATGCAGAGATTTTGGTTTTCTATTGTATTCACTTGGGGCTAATCTTCAGGCAATGATTTGCTGTGGTTTCAGTATTATTAGCACCAAATCAGCTTCAAATTAGCAAGATTGCAGCATGATGGATTTTACTTAGTTGCTTGGTTAAAAACAAGATATCTGGGAAGTCTAGCTAAGCTTCTGAACTTTAGATTCAGAATTCAGATAGATTTCTTGCCTTTCTCAAAGCACCTAAGGAAGTACTTCCTCTTTTCCAGTTGCACCCGATCATCTTTAAAAGCTGGAGTCTCCTGACTGATTGTTTTTGTGACACTGAGATGAGAAGGGATAGCAGGATTATTGCACTTTGGAGCATGTAAAAATTGTGACTTTTAGGGTAGAGGTCTGAAAAGGGGTTTCAGAATAACCAGAGCGCTCTTCTGCTCCAGAATTTCCAGGTGACTTTAGGTCTGAGAACTTTAAAATGTGTATTTCCAGTCATATTTGTAGCTTCCTTGCTTCTTAAATCCTCGCTTCCAGTCAGATTTACCTGACCTAATGAGGAGTATGAGAAGTGCTGCTGAATAGCAGGCTTCACACCTTGGGAGCAGAAATTGACCGGCAGCAATGACCACGGCAAAGACAGTCCAAGTGCTGGTGGCTTTGGAGGAGAATTCAGTCCTTTTCAGAGCCCATGTGCTAAGTCGTTGGTAGGGCTGATGTTTCCAGGTCTGCCTGTCTTCTGTTTTGAAGCAAGAACTTGGAGGTGTGAAGATGCTGAATACTGGAGTAGACAACATGACCCTGGAAAATTCGGCTGGTCAGCAGTCCATTAGACTTATCTCACTGGGCCACATAGGAAACTCACTGAAATGGCAATATTTCTGTGAATTATTTCTGAATTGTCATTTTCCACTGAAAGCTTCAAACTGATAAATAATAGTCAAATCTTCTTCTTACAAAGCTGATGTTAGAGACTGCATATGAGAGTATTTCAAGCTAAATTACTGGAGTGTACATTGGGAAAGAAAGTTTGTGACTAAAAATCGAATACTTAAGCCAAGATCTTTGGTTTCCTTGTCTCTGTGCTGCATTCTGACATGTATTTGAGATCCAGAGTAAATTTAAATGTATTGCTATATGTATCCATAGGATGCAAAATGCAGTAGTGATGCAGAGCAACAATTTTCAAGCCCTCTCAATATGCTTGTTACTAGTAGACTGCACAGAAACATCTAGTCCTGTGGAATTAATTCACTTTTCTTATTTATAGCACACTTTCAAATTGAGAGCCCCTTGGGGAAAATAGCTGACTTGAAACCTGCTGAAGAATCTTAAATACTTTTTCTAGAGCTACTTCTATGCATGCAGTCATAGATAGGGTCTTGTGGTCAGACTGTAGTGAAGAGGAATAAGTGGTGTGGAGGACTTGCTGTCACTGGGGAATGCTGTATGCAGATGGATGAGGAAGTGAGAGCCCACAACCGTTCTTGAACCTTGTTTCCTGCCTTTGTACTTTGTATTCCTGCTTTTGAACAGGAGATAATGATACAGTTCTAGGGTTAATATAGATCAGTTTTCCTCATTTAGGTGCAGCATTCCTTGGGCTTAGGTGAGAAGTGCTGAATGTTCCCTTCGAAACTATCAAAAAAGGAGAGAAAAATCCTGCAATAAAATTGTAGAGATTAAGTTCAGGGACTGTAGTTCTGGCTGGACTCAGAAGCTGTTTTGTTTGGTGGTTTATCTGAGATTTATGATGGAAGCTAAAACTGCACTGTGAAAGAGACTTAGGTGGAGTGCTGAGGCTTTCTGGGCTGGGGAAGCAAGCCAGCTGTGCACATTTTCCCTTCAAAAATAGCGATTAACAGGAGGCTAAAGAGAAAGTTGTCAGTTTTCTTCTCTCAGTAATACACTTCAGATGCACTGTATTGACATGCAGCACCTATGAGCTTACAGACTGGGAACAAAGTGTTTTCTCCTTACCGTGGAAGAACATTTCTGCCTAAGGGATTGCAGGTTTTGCTTTCTAAATGGAATAAATTCTGATCTGAGTTTTCAAGCACATTTGTACAGTTGCTCACTGCAGTTGCATTCTGAGTCTTTGTGGTATTTTGTTGGTATTTTTGTTTGCCCCTTTCCCCAGCCCTACAATAGCTGTACATTCAAATCTACATCTCCAGAGCAAAGCATAAAAATACAGCCAAAAAAAGGGTGATACAGAGATGGTGAAGCAAATCTGCAGATATTTGGTGTCCAGATTTTTTTAAGCTGTGTAGGCACTTGAAGATACAGGGATACATCTGGTAAGGGGTTCAATTCTCAAATCAGTAACAGGGTACAAACAAGGGTGTAGGTGCTCTGCATGAGAATCTTTCCTTTCAGGATTGGGAGTTCAGTTCCAAACCATTAAAACTAGGATACAGACAGGCTCCTAAAAATCAGGGTGAGCTCCACAGATCAGAAGAGGNAAAAAAAAAAGAAAAAAGAAAGAACCTAAAACATGTAGTGTTTGAATTCCATTAGAGCTGTTCCCTGGCAGGGCCTCATGCTTTTTTTTTTTAAAAGAGACCACAGACCTTGGATCACCCAGGGCCCTACTGTTAACCCTCTGCTAGAACGGGTGAAGCATTGAACAGAGATAGGCTGCTGAAGTACATACTCAAGTGGAGGAATTGAAGAAAAGATGTTTCTAAAGGCATTGGTCAAGTATGGGGTGAGAAGCTGTGCTCTCATTCTGTGCTTATATTTGAGTACTGAGAAATAAAGTTGCCTTGAAAGAGACTTGGATGTGTCATGGATCCTTTTCTCAGGCTGAGGAAGCAAGCCTGCTTTCTCACAGACGGACAAGCAGCTGCACCCCTCGGCAGATAATTTGTTCAATGACTGATGAAGATGTGTACTCCACAGCTGAGCATTAGTGTTTTACTGAAGAGTTTCATTTTTAATAGAAAATGCCAGCCTGGAATGGGAGATATTCTCAGTGGTGTATCTCCTGTAGGAAACCAGAGGAGACTTCTGACGGTGGACTTCATGATCTGGCACTCCTTTGAGTAGTCACTGCTTATTTTTAAGAAGGCCTTTGGGCTGTTGAATGCTTTGCTGAAATGTGTTTGCATTTTTAAATGGGAAGAAATTATCTAATTCACCTGTTCAGCCAACTGCCTTTTATTAAAAGTGAAGCAAAGTCACGTAGTAGAAGGTTGTTTAAAGTGTTCAACTGCTTTATGACTTAAAAGAGGGGTGTTAAAAAAAAAGTGGGTGGGCTGTAAGGAGTAAAGCAGAGACAAGGAAATGAATTTCCTAATAAGACATCATGGTTGTGGTATTATTAGTCATACTTTGTGAGAGATAAGGAAGCTATTAAAAGCATGTGACAAATGGGGATTTTTTGTCAGCAGAGAAGAACACAGCAGCCCTCATTACAAAGTGAGCAGAGCAGATGTTGGCTACAGGAGAGTCCTCTGGATTAGAGACAGATTGAGTGTCATATACTGCAGCATCAGCAGCGCAACCCTTCCTTTGTGTAGTGCCCATCTAACCTAAATTTAACTCCCGCAGCACTTTATGTGCCAACTGGCTAACTCTTCTATAACTGTTCTATACTCTCTTCCCAGGTGACTGCTCTGACTGCTGCAGAAGGATAATGCCATCAATCTGATTTTTCCTATTGATTGTATTTCATAGTCTGGGAGATGGGAGTAGTTTTAAGGCAGTTTTGTTACAGGCTATCCTGGTACTGACTCTCTACATAAATCGCCTAGCTTTCACCAATCAAAGGGGGATTTTTTGTTTTTTTTTCTATCTGTCTGTATCTGTATCTGATAAATGGAAATATTATTTGTCCAGATACATAGGGCAATGAATAACAGTCCTTGAGTAGCCCAGATTATTGTTCTTTATTTCTAAGAAAATGTGATATTATAATATTGCTTTATTAAAGCACATCTCATTTATTATCTGCTATGGTTATTAATAGCTCTGCTAAATAATTCATTGTGTGAAATTAATTTTCAAGGAAACTGCAAATCTGAAAAGTCATCTGCAAACACTGTCTTCAAATGTCATTATTTCTGTGACTGCATGGGTGGAAATAAACTTTTTAAAGTTTGTTCCCATCTTGTAGCTAGGTTCCTATACAAGTAGTTGCAGGTGCCACCTTCTCCTTAAGTAGCTTTTAACCATTCTTGGAACCCATGTTAAAGCTTTTCTGAAGAGTACTGTGACTTTCTCTTGCTGTCATAATTTCTAGTGTGTGAACTCTCATCTCTAGATATTATTAGCTTGAACCAGCTCCTATAATTTTCTCCTGAACCTTTTCCTAAGTTAATAGAATTTTTTGTTTCCTCTACAAAGTGGGAGAGCTTAGAAAGAAGCTTGATTTTTTTTCTTGTGACTTTCATGTCCTCCTGTGATTTCTCATATATTTTCTGGCCTACAAAGAGATGATGATAAAGGGCTTTCATAATTTTACAATAACTTCTTTTCCAGTTTCTTTTTCTAGTCCTACACTATGTGTCTAAATATAGTGATTGTGACTATCAGCTTCTGATTAATGGTTTCTAAATCCAGGGATTGTGCTGTAAGACAGGTTGAATCTAATTTATGAAAATTTGGGTTGCAGAGGGACAACTTAATTTGCTTTCCTAGCTCCCCATCAATTGCTTTATTACTTAAGATTAACTTCTGCAGGAAATCGTATCAGCAATCATCTGTCTCTCATGGCTTTTATGTGTTTAAATATTCCTTCCCATCTGACCACTTCTTTGAGTTATAAAGCATTCCTATTATCCTCACAGTGTGGATACTTTCACTTAAGGAGTCCATACATGACTTGTATTCCACCTCCATGAAGGATGACTACTCTTTTTACATTCCCGTCATCCTACATGGAGTGGAGTGGGAATGGGAGGGCTCTCATGTGTTAATGACGGAAGAGGCTGCACAGAAACATGCAGCCTGTGTGAGAGCATGTGCAGAAAAGGAAAGGAGGAAGAGAAGTAGTTCCTCTTGATGGTCTGAAAGGAGTGGGAAATGAAGCAGGAGCAGGAACGTGAATATTGCAGTGTAGGAATAATGTTAGAATGAAAGGATCATCTGAAGGAAGGAATGCTTCCAAGGACATAGAGCCAAATCAACATCAGTTAAAGTGCGAGGAGCTGCTTCAGAAAAGATCAGTTCAGTGTCTGGAAGGGGCAAAGAGTGACTGAAATGAGTTTTTCAAAGACAAAATGCAGTTAGTCCCTGTCCATATTTTAATCCTACAAGACCATGACCTCAGGGCAGTCAGAGTCAAGGACAGGACTGCTGTCTGTTCAGTTGGTATGTGGGCCTAACCAAACATGACTCTCTCGTTGCTGTGCCAATATATTTTTTTTACTAATTTTCTGCATGAAATCCCAACCTGAGGCGTGGTGTCCAGTCTACTTCTCCTTCTGCAATCCCCACATATCCTTGTCTCTTGTTCCATCTGTCCCTTCCATGGACTCATTTTCCTCACAATTAAACATCTCAGTGTCCTGATTAAGTTGTTCCCTGTTACTTCAGTTACATCCTAGTCTTTCTTAAATCATGATCTTCATAGTTTTGCAACACAGTTTTTTTTAATACTCTCTTTGCTTCTGTAGAGACAGGAAAGTTATTTTTTGTTTTATTGGTCTACTTTTTTTTCAGCAGCAGCGTGTTGTAATTTCTGCTCTTGCTGGGTAATAAGCAAAAAATACTATCCTAAAACTATTAATAACTACCTATTTTCCTAAGAAGATAGAAAAGTTGTCCCAGCAACAACCTGGACAGGAGTTCTTTCCTTCACATGACAGCAGAGAAAAATAATTGTTTACTTGCTTCCTGTTTTAATGCTCAGTCCTTCACAGAGTCACAGCTGTAGTCCTCTCATTTCAGTCACAAGATAAATGTTATACTAGAATTGTTCAGCAGCCAGAATGGTTTGAGTACATTTATTTTCCAATGCCACTTGCAGTCAAGTGCTGGCACCAAAAGCACTTGTTTTAATTCTGTCCCAAAGACATCTCCAGCAGAACAGCTGTATCCATTTAGCTGGACAGTGATTTCACTGCGCAGAGCAGGCTGTGGCACTGGAAATTTTTGATGTTATTGCTTGGCAGTAGTAATTCTGTGCTCATCTCTTATTCTCTGCCTTCTAGCAGTTAATCTGCCTGAGCTGATCAGAAATATGACCTGACAAAAAAAAAAGCCATTCCCTGGAGATGGTCACTCAGTGTCACTGGCATGTCCCTCAGCCCATACTCAGCTTGTGTGCAGCCTAGCAGAGGAGTTGTGTCCCAGCCAAGAGTAGCTGTGAACTGAAGGGCAGGGGTGCTGAAACCAGACATGGGTGTTTGACCTGAAATAACAACTATTAGAACACAATGCACTTTGCTGTGCAGATCTGTACCACTTCGGATTCTAACTGCTGCAACGCGCTCTCTCTTTTCACTGCTTCTGTGGCAGCCCAGTTTCTGCTGCCTCCAGAGACAGGGCTGTACACAGACACCTCCAGGGGAGGTGTACTTTCTGTGTGATATAAGGCACTCAGCGTAATCTACTGGTGTAAATATGCATTTTAACACTGCTTTCACTCAGAATCAATCATGCTTACCATGACTACTTACTTAGCAACCTTATCAGATCTCTTGTCACTTACAGTTTTGCTGTTAAGGCATTTATTTTACATAAAAGATCTGCTTTTTTAGAGCGTGCATTGTAATTCTTCCTTGTCTCTTGTTGTTTGGTAATTCACTGAAATATGTTTGCACAAAAGCAACAACAACAACAAAAATACACTCTTGGAAATATATAGCTATATATGTCTATTTTTCCTTTTTTGAACAGGAAGAAATCTAAATGCTTCTTTGTGTAATTCCTTCAAACAATCTTTATTTGAAACAACTATAATAATAAATATGCTGAAAATCTCTAGGGTGCTGAAAATCTGTCAGGAGTTTGTAGGTTTCCTGTGCCAGGTGTTCCCTGTAAGTCAGAATAACATGTGTTTCTTTCCCCAGACGGTGAATATTATCTTTGAAAAAATCCCAGAAAACGAGAGTGGAGATGCCTGTCAAACAATTCAAGTTAATGTTCTGGACTGCGACACCATAGGCCAAGCCAAGGAGAAGAGCCTTCAGGCTTTCTTTAATAAGAATGGCTTTCTCTATGGTCTTCAGCTGGATGAAATTGGTCTTGGTAAGAGAATGCCACTATGTTGTATTTTCATGGAGTTTACTGGTCAGATGTGGAGTTTTCTTATTAGGAATGCCTAGCTTTGGCTTTGATTCTTTTCAGAGTTCATACAGAAACGTAGCTTTGTGAGGAATTTTGAGGCAAAAACAAGATCATTTATGTTACCAGTTAGAATACTGGAGCTGTATCTGCTTCACTTCTGCAAGGACATTTGCATTGCATTAGCAAATAGGTGTTATTTATTATGCATATATAATTTCTCTATTCCTTTTCTGGGGTAAGTAAGATGGCTGGCCCATCCACCTAAGTACAGCCGGTTGTTACATTTTGTCAGTGGATAAGATGACTTTCATGATTTTCAAGTATTTTAGTCTCTATCTACTATTCCTCCTACCTCCCTTCCTTCCTTCCTACAGGCCTACATTGCCCTTTATCAGAAGAGCCTTCAAATAAATCTTATTTATAGTCAGATTAAGTTTATATAATAGTTCCCCTGTGACTCACCTACAATATCTACAGATGTAAATAAGACTGTTCCAGCAGATGAGTCAAACCACCTTTCCTTGTTGGGTATTCAAGGTCCGTAGCTACCGCCACCATACCCCTTCCCATGTACCCTAGTAGGAAACCTAACAAACTCTGTATTGTTGGCATTTGTCACCTCCTGAACTTGCTCCTTAAGATGTCGATATTTCCTCACCTTCTCAGATTCTGTGCTGGCATGTGCTCATCATTTACTTTCATATCTGATGTCTCGATGTCTATATCCTTTACAAGAGCCTGACCAGCTTTCATAAGTACTATGTCAGTCTTGTACAGCTCATTTTAGTGATCTCTTAGAAGTGGCTTGTGGAACCTGTTTTCTAGGCTCAATGTAACCTTATCAGCAGGGCACACTTGTGCAGCAGAATAGAGATTAGGTGAAAGCACCTCCAAAAACTCTGCCTTGACCAATACAAAGTGAAGCAGCAAAACTTGATGAAAGGGAAGCCACCCAGGCTGTCAGCCCAGAAAAGGAATCAGAAGTGTGGGAGGGCAAAACCACTTCCATGTGATCTAGCACAAGGATAGAGAGAAGCAGTTCAGTTGGGAGTCTCTGGTCCAAAAATAGTTAGGTGTTGTTTTTCTTTACAAATATCTGTACAGTGAGAATGCCATTGGGGTGTAATTGTTTTCTGTTGCTGTCACACTGCAGAACTTGTGTCTGAGGAGCAGCAAAGAGAATTGTTAGATATTGATGGTTCCTCAGAGGTGATGGAGGATGGGATAAGGAAGCTAAATACCATCGGTCATTACGAGGTAAGCACAGAAGCCAAACCAATGAGTTGAGAAGATGTTTCTCCACAGCTCTCAAATGTGATCTATGCAAATAGAAGTCATAGCTGAGCATCATCAACAGAAGGAAAGAATTGTGTGGCACACAATGTTCTTGCCAATGAGTCATGTTTTCTGTTACTTTTCAGAGGTTTCCTTGTTGCAGGGTTTCTTGGTTCAAACATACAAGGTAAACTGTTACTTCTGTTAAGCATTTCATTTAAAAGGAGAAACTGATTTCCAGTTATGAGCATCGCCTTGGGTCTTTTTGTGTCTCTACTGTTGAGTTTTTGTTGCACCATGAGCAACTGTTTACCTCATCTCACATCATATTTTGATCATCTGAGCAGGCAGATACTCCTGAAATCTCATTGTGAGTCAGAATAAAAAGGATTGATGGCTTTTCTCCCTCTTTTCTTGATACCTCCTGTGTCAGTTTTCTTGCCTTTTTCTCTCTCTGTTTCAGCTTCCATCTGCTGTTGACACTTGTACTGTAAGTCTTCCCCTCTGCTTCCAGTGGCACCTGTAAAGCAGTTGGTTTCAATGCTGCAATAATCTGTCCATCATTGCACAAATAACACACAAAAATGCAACTGGTGGCAGGGCCCTCTGGGTATAGCACACTGTGGAAGCGTAGCAAGCAGCATTGCTTCTCTAAGGAGTTCTCAGTGACACCAGTCAAAATAGAGTGAGTTGTTGGAGGAAAATGTGCAGCAGGTGATTGGCCTCAGGTGATATGGAAGTTCACATGTGATGCTTACAGATAGATTTTGGAAATGGAGGTTATCATGCTGAGTGCTTTTACAGATCTCTCCTCATGCCTCATTGCATTTGAAAGTCTGGCTCTTAACATGTTCATGCATTTTCATTTATTTAGAGGTATTGCTGCTGTAGGTTTTTGCTGTGCAGTGCAGTATGGTGCTGAGGAACCTGAGACAGCACAGAATATGTTGCTGTCTGCATGAACAAACACTGTGCCATCCATAGAGAAGCAAGGATTCCTAGCAGGACTTTGTATCCTGGGCAGAGGACAAGGCTGCTTAGATCTGAAGCAAGCTTATTTGGAGTCACTTTATAGAATTCTGTAGACATTTGATTGATTTGGTTGATTTCCTTACCTCACAGAGGTCAGCAGTGAACCCAGATGTCCTGAGTCACCATCCAGTGGCTTTTCCTGTGCCTGTCTTGAATCTAGTCTATAGATGAACACGTGACCTCCATCACTCCATTTGCAGAGATTTTGTCCAAATTAACACACTGTAGTGTTGCAGTTGGAGTCTGTGCAGCAAAGGTCAGTGTAGATTTGAATTAGATTAGGTGTTTGAACTTCTGTCTAATGCAACAGTACCTGTCCTCTTTATCACAGACACCTACCGCAGGTGCTCCCTGCTTTTCCCAGTGGCCTTTTGCATGTCTGGAGCTCATGGCATGTTGTGGCTCATGGTGTCAGACCTCACTGAAAATAAGTCTGCTCCATTGGTCTCTGTCATCCCTGGATATCTTTGTCCCAGCCCTTGTTTTGTCTGAGGTTTCCGCAGGCAAGGGTTTCTTGCAGATGCAAGTTAGGTAGGAGGCTCAGTTGTTTTTGCAAAGCTGTAACTACGCTAATTATAGCTTAGCAGCTGCCTTATGGAAATTGTACTGCGTGTCTCTTTGATATTTTAGTTCACATTTTTGGCACTGACAAAATAATATACATTTTAGGTAAAAACTCAGTGGCATTTTAGGCAGTGGCTTAGTGGCAAGAATTACCCATTAGCATATCTAGTTTATTTTCTTGTATGCATATTGATGCTCAAAAAGGAATGTTAAAAAAAAGGATAGCAAGAAAAAGGAAACTTGCATACACTCTATAAGGGCAGTAACATTGACTTTAAAATTCCAGCTTACATTTCAACAATGCCTCGAGTTTTGTGGCAAGAATTTTTCTTTGTTTCTCAGCCCTAAATGCAAGAAAGATGTTTGAAACTGGGAAGTACCATAAAATATTTTTAAGATACTGGAGCATGAGTGTTGTGTTGTGAAGGTCCCAGAGTCACCAATCGATCTTGAAAAAGTAGACTTAGTTTCTAGACTGTTTTTTAAAATATGCAAGAAATGTACATTTGCATTTTTGTGTAGTGTTTGTGAAAAAAATCCACTGTACTGTTAGACTCTCTTATGCCTCTGCCTGTGCACTACTTCTGCTCTAATTTTTTGGCTCCTAGGAGGTTTATCAATATGAGGTCTATCACTTCCATGAGAATATCCACAAGCCATGACAAGAAAGTTGCTAATTATCTTGACATCCTATTCCCCACACAAGACGAGAGGTAGACAGTGTCTTTCATATCTGCTGTCCAGTCACAGATCTCCAGTTTCTCAACTGATATGAGTATCACATGTTCCAGGAGCAGGCAGAGCCTCATTGAGTGAAACTGGATGTGATCTTGGGAGCTCACTGTCAAGGAGTGGATTACAGTGAGGAGCAAGAGGCATAGAGCCACACTACCATGTCTTCTGTTTTGCAAAGTAGCTGTATTTCATGTTGTCTGGAGTGGAAGAGATCTCTCCTTGTTTGTTCCCCTCAGTAATGCACCTGACAAAGCAAAGATATTTTGAGGTGTCCATGGGAGCAGACCACCACAAAAAGTGATTTAGACAGCAAGATGCAAAAAGAAGGGGGTTTTAATTTTTTTTTTTTTTTTTTAATTGGACCACACTAAAAGAAATAGCAAGTATGGCTGCTGAAGTAATTATAAAGAAGGAAAGCATAGTCTGTCGCTGCTGAAAGCATAATTTGTCCCAAAAATAAAACCTAGAGTGCAGGCTTTGGTCATGGCTGCTCTGCAGCAATGCTTCTGATTCCTGGAGGGAAGCAGGGTTCTCCCTCAGAGCTCTGCTCATCTCCCTCAGGACAGAAGTCAGCACATTTCAGCACTGAGCTGCCCTCCTACTTCTTGGGGAGGGAATGGAGGCAGCATGCTGCCCACATTGCTCTGGGTGGGGGCAAGCTGCTGGGTAGCACTGTTCCTGTTTATCTGTCTCCAGGGCCAAGTAGGAGGACTGTCTGGGTGTTTGTATCCCTTCACAACCTAGCCTTAAAGCATATTCCTATTTGTAGCATGGTTTTCAAGTGTTCTGTGCTATCTAAAATAGTTCTGAAAGTCTGTATGATAGATGGAATATCTGCAAAAAAATCATAAAATAGATTGCATTTGCTTTCCAGGAGCAAATGTAAGTGCAGATTTTTTTTGGCACAAGACACAGCTTTTGATAGAGTATCTTAATGTTTTAACTGGTTTCTCACACCAGGCTGGCTGCCAAGGTTTAAAAAAACACTTAAATTATTTTGGCAGAAATCCCTTCCTAGAACTGGCCGGTTGTTTTTGTAATTATAGAGGCAAGTACACTAGCACTTGGCAAGACTCAACATTTGATAGCAGAGCAGTGGTGTAGTTCTCAGTGGGAGCCATTTTTTAGTTACTCTTTGACAATAAAAGCATGGCTTGCCAGTTTGTTTTAAAGATAATGTGTAACATCCTGGCAACACTTTAAATTCGGGAAAGGAGGAGGTAAATTTTTTCCTAGAAATCCCAAGATAGTAAGATATGGATCTTGATCTTATGGTGTATAAACATTTTGCTCAGTTTGAAAATAGTTCTTGGGAGCACCAGGCTAAACCCTCAAAATGGCCCCTCCACAGGACATGGGTAGAACAGAGTGACCTGAAAGAAAGGGGGACCATGAGAGAATTCACCTTTATCTGTACTTCTCTGCCTCATCTTCCCATAAGATCCTGTTGCTCTGGACGCAGAGAATTTAACCTTAGCAATCTATATAAAAATGGATGCCAGAAACAGCACAGCAGTACATGAAAATGAAAATATCCTGCTGATACCTGGACTGGATCAGAAAAATCAAAGTAAGGGAAAGGTCTTCAAGGCTGGTGCACTGGAAGAGTGCCTTCCCACCTGGCTGGGTAATGCTGACAAAGTTCAGCCTGTGCCTGGAAGCCCAGCCCTGGCTACCTGCTGAAGGCCGTGCTCACTGTAGTGAAAACAAAACAGGCTGTCCTGCACTGCCACAGGCTGAGGAACAGAGGAGAGGAAACTGAGGCTTTTGTGAATTCTAAGCACTTTCGTTTCAGTGTGATATGTTTGTTTTTTCTTTCAGATTTCAAATGGAGCAACCATAAAGGTCTTCAAAAAGAAGGCAAATACCCGATCAGGTAATAAACTGTGACCTATTTAAACATTTGTGCAGAATGGTTGGGAATGCAGAGAACTGGGCTGTGGCAGGTTGTATCTTGGCCAATAGGAGGTCAGAGAAATTGGTACTTTGATATAGTTGAGCCAAATGAAGAGCCCTGGCTCTGGGCTTCTGGCACACACAGTGAGCCTAAAAGGAGGAAAGAAGGCAAAGGAAGGAAGGACAGAAGGGCTTACAGTCCTCTACAAATGATTGCTTAGAGATACAGGCTCATAGGCAGGAAAGCAGGACAGAGAAGCCCAGGTGACACAATGAGAGGGAATGTGCCTTTCTCTCCCTGGTGCCCAGAACTGTGCATTACAGACAGAGTGCTACACTGTCTAGAGGCTTGAATGATAAAACCCCCACTGGTTATTTTCCTTATTCTCTTGACTGTGTTCTGAAACTTTTGACTTAGCTGTCTCAACAGCATGTCAAGAGATAAAGGAATGCAACAGGGAGCCAGTTCGTCTCACCTAGCCCTGTGATGCAGGTTGCTCCCAGCCAGCTGGTGGATGAGGGGAGAACTTTCTGTAGCCCCTGTGAAGAAACACACTCGTAACATGTGTTTTCTTATCATCAAAGTTAGAAGAGACATGTGCATCTCACTAGGGTGACCTCTACCTCAGCAAAACTGCGGTTGTCTGTTCTCAGCTGTTAGGTTCAAGCCTGACCTCAGCCCACATGCACTCAGCACTCTTAGAGACTTAAACCATTGCAATCATCTCATCTTGTCTTCCTTTCAGAGGAGCTGTGATTGCTGCCAGCTTACCCCAGCAGCAGATAGAATGCTGTAGCTTAGTGGTCTGAGCTACAGGTTGGCTCTAGGGAGGTGTACAGGGTCTGTGCATTTCTCAGAGGCTTCCCCTACACTGCAGGCAGGAAAGGATGACACTGACTCTGCTTTGCTTGGCATCCTGGATGCACCCTGCTGCACGGCCCAGAGCCCAACAGAACCCACAAGCTGGTAGCTGTGCATTTCATTAATGGCTGTTTGCTCTTTGCTTTTGTTGCTCAGATGTGGACTACTCAGATGAACACTGTCATTTGGTGAGTTGAATCATTACACTGCTAAATGGTAGTTTTAATACTGAGCTGTATTTGGATCTGTGTAATCGCTCTAATCTCTTCATGACAGATTTTACCAGATTCAGAAGCAAACAAAGATGTGAAGGGAGCAGGTCACAAAGGAAAGCAAAAATTCAAAGTGAAAGAAATGTATCTCACAAAACTTCTGTCAACCAAGGTAAACTATAAAAGCTTTATTTTAGAGGAGGGCTGATGTTGGCTTGGCTAGTTCGGCATAAGAAAAACACAAACCAGAAATTGTGCAGACTTCCTGTGTGTAAATAAAATGTTGAATGAAAAGGTAGTATATAAAAATCACTGTGCTAACTATGGGGTATGACCCATATTTGCAAAGATAGACACATTTCAGATTTTCTAATACTAGAGTTCTAAAATTGTCTTATTACACATAGTATCTCCTACATAAGCTCAAGCTTTTTCTCAGATTAAAGAAAAAGGGTTGTTTTTCTAACTTTTGGAAAGTGAGTTCAACCACAGAATTCCATAGGGTGAGAATGAACCCTTCTGGAATAACAGCTTTCAGTCAACAATCTCCTCACTCTGCTGTAGAGTTTGGCCAGCTTAGGGGCAACTTCTGAAGCCTGAGTTTCACAAGATACTATACTGCCCACGAAATAAAATAATCTGTTAGGGGTTTAGATTAAAATAACTAGATTAATTTTAAAAGCAAGGTCCTTAGGATTTATAATACAACTACCTAATTTATACAATGTGCATTGCTTAGGAATAAGTCCTGCTCACTCCCTCCAGTAATGTCATCTTGTTTTTGACTTACTCAAAAGGGTTAGAAAACTCTTTGCAGCAGCATATTTCATAAAATATTAATGGGTGCACAACACTGAGAGCTGTGCAAGAGGCCTGAAGGGATGATGATTATGGCCTCCTTGCATTTAAAAATCTATCAATCATTATTTAATTAGGTTGTTGATAGAATCTGAAGTAACTTGGGACAGTCCCCAAAGTGAGAGTGAAGACTGGTCATGTCTCATTACTTGTGAAAACTAACATGAGCCCTCAGGAAATGCTGGAATAAATGTCTTACAGTGGAAGACTGAAGTACAGAAGAGATCATCAGGCATTTTAGAAACAATCCTTATAAAGGGCTTTAAATTAATAATCTCCTTCTTCAAAGTAGCACACTGCCCTGAACAACAGAGATGTGATATCATTTGCTGTTGAAATTCCTCTCATGACAGGCTGTGCACTGAAGGAAATTGCATCTCATCATCTCTCTCTCTCTCTGCTCCCCTCTCTCCCATACACACACACAATTGTAGGGTTTACCACATGAAATGAGCTGGCCAGTATTCATCAAGGTCCTGGGATATGCTTAAATCCTTCTTGTCGAGGGAAGATTGGGCTGAACTGAACTTCAGAACAGATGTGAAGAAAAGAAGCACAAAACAGTGTTTTGCTTTGTTTGCCTCTACTTATGAATGCTCTGTGATTATGTCAGTGAGTCCAGCAGCAACCAAGCCCTTTCTTTAGTGAGCCAAAGATATTCACTTCTGTATCAGAAATACCCAGTGTTCAGTTCTTCTCTCTAATATTAGTATCTTATAGCACCCAAAGCTGTTATCCTAGAATTAGATCAAGTGCCAGAGCCACTTGGCTGTGAAGTGTTGACAGCACATGTGTTGAGCATGTGTCATACAGATAGCACCTGGAAGACCAGTGCCCTAGGAAACTGGCTAAACTGCTTTTTCTCACCTCCCTCTTAATTCCAGTCACAAATTCCAAATGCTTTTAGCAATACTGGCAACAGTATCCCAAGAGTTGATGTTGTCTTTATTAGCCCAAGTGGTTCTTCCCACCTGTGATTTATCACAGAGTTCACCATGATTCTCCTGTAAGCAGAGCAACAGGACATGTGACATGGAAGGAGCTTGTTGTGGTATATTGTACTTTCATTTTTGTTTACATTTTTGTTTGCCAGTAACCTATGGCCTTGGTGTTTGTTTGCCACAAGCATATTGTAATTTCTGTGTGTGGTAGTCTGGAGGCACACACAGCTCTCAGGGGTAAAATATCCCATTATTTTCTTGTGTAATAGTAACAAAATATTAACTTTGTTCCTTTTCAGGTTGCTATTCATTCAGTTGTTGAAAAGCTCTTCAGGAGCATTTGGAGTTTACCCAACAATAAAGCACCTGTTGCCATCAAGTACTTTTTTGACTTTTTGGATGCCCAGGCTGAGAGCAAAAAAATTACTGATCCTGATGTGGTCCACATATGGAAAACCAACAGGTATGCCCACAGGATTTATGCAGAGGTGTGTGTGCTTTCTGAAAATGTAGTTGCAAAAATGAAATGTGTCATGTATGATCAGAAGAATAAGATTTTGGTGTGTTTGGGAATAAGATGTGGTTTGGCTTTGTGGATAACACTAACTTTAGTGTATTGATTTAATATAACACAAACCACCAGAGTTTCCAGATCTGTGCAGTCTGCACACCAACTTTACACTCCGAAAGAAGCAGCTGCAGATTGAGAGCATTATTTGAAGCTGGGTGCCTGACAGATGTGCTTGCTCTTAACCTTTGTTCTGACCCCTTTTTTAGTATGGAGAAGCAGCCAGGTATGTGCTTTGTTCCATGAGTGCAATTAAGGACCATTTTCAAGCAGTTTTGCTAGTTGAGTGGTTGATTTTAAAGGTGTTTGTTCTTTCTCCTGTCTAGTCTTCCTCTTCGCTTCTGGGTGAACATACTGAAAAATCCTCAGTTTGTCTTTGATATTAAGAAGACTTCACACATAGATGGCTGTTTGTCTGTAATCGCACAAGCTTTCATGGATGCCTTTTCTCTCGCAGAACAGACACTGGGGAAGGTAATGCTGCACCTCCAGTCCTCTACTCCTTTCTCAATCTATGTCTTTTTCAACTGTATAATTATTAAGATGATGAAATCCTGGATCTGCTGATATTGGGGGCAGAATTGTCAGAGGTCTAATTAAGCTGGGTTTCCATTCCTTGTTGCTCTGTCTTCTGAGACTTTGAAGAATTCATCAATAGACAGATATGGTTATGAGAATGCCTTATTTATAGTTAACTGCTGCTTGTTTTCTCTGCAGTACCATTCTGAACAGTGTGTTTACACAATAGGTGGCAGAAGGTGGAATTTTTAAGGTTTTAATGAAGCTTTAATGTCGTTTTAAACAAAGGTCTTGAAAATATTAACATTATTTGATAAGTTGTCCAAATTTTGTCTGCCACACACCACTGTGCAGAAAACTCACACAATAACCTGGCGGAAGCTGTAAGAATACTGAAAGACCTCTGATGTTTGAAGCAGTTCCTTTCACATATATTAGCTCCCTTTTTATATGCAAAATTATTTGCTGGAGCAACAAGTTCAGGAATCTTACATTCAAAAACTCTTTAGTATAGTGTCCAGAACTCTGGGGATCAGAAATACTTCATTTTTCCCCAGGGTATTTTCCTTTTCTTTGGACCAAGCAGGAAGCTTTTGTTCAGGCTCATACTACCAAGAAAAACAGGCTAGAGACTTTTTAGCCTAAAAGAATTTTTATAAAAATGGACTAATATCCTATGTGATCTAATCCAACTACTTGTCTGTTAAAGGTAAATAGGAAATAATGTGGTTATTTGTCTTACTTTAGGAGTGAAGTATCATAAATTAAAGCTAATCACATCACTTCCTTGATGGAAAAACTGCAAAAGAGCAGTTGCTAGGTTGTTAGATTTCTGTGCTTAAAATTCAGAGAAGTATTGTTGAAACAACAGCTCCTGTTAGCTATTTGAAAAGGAGTGCTGAAACCTGATAAAGGTTTGCAGTGCAGTAAATATCTTGTGACCTTTCAGTACTAAAATGTATTTACTTTCATGATTTTTAGGCTTTTATCTTGAAACATCTTTTATCCATTTAGAAAACAAACATTTAAATTACTTCATCACACATTGGAAACAGTGGTGACAAGATAACACATTGTTGTGTCAATGCCCAGAACTTAAATGGGAAATTACCAGCCTCCACTTTTACATTCTGAAAATCAGTTTTCCAGGTGGGGCTTTGGCTCCTATCACAAGCATCAGCACTTATTTCCTCGAATGAGCCTAAAGCTCCCAGGTAAGTCAATGCTGACCTGGATTGCTGGTGTCCTGGGCTGAAAAAAAATCCCTTTGGCTGTGCATGTCTGGCAGTTAGCTCTCCATGCTCTCAGACCCCTGAGGGAAAGAAGTAGAAGAGAACAAAGAGATTTAGGGGAACTTCTGCCAGGACAGCATCTAACAAGACTATGGTATATCACTTCTGGGGAACTTCCCTTTCATCAATACTGCTGAATCCTGTAGGTAAGTAGGGTATCAGCCTCGGGCCCTTTGGTTCAGCTTCCACAATCTTTCAGTTCTAGGAACCTGTAAGGAGGAAGTGAGGAAGAAAAATACGTCAGAGAGACAAAACGTCATCAATCCTGATGTCAACAGAAATAATGACGTGGCAACTGTCATGAAACACAGTACACTATTATTGAGATCCTGCCTCTGGTTTGCATCTTTGTTTCATAACCATGGTTCCCTGCATATAACCACAGCAAAGAAAAATGAGTCACACAGACACAATTAGATGCAATTAACTGTGTGGAGGTGGAACCTTAGGAAATCTGTGCTGTGAAAAGTTACAAGGCTTCAAATTTTTCTTTTAAGGAAGCACCAACAAATAAACTTCTCTACGCTAAGGACATTCCGCTCTACAAGAAGGAGGTGAAAGCATACTACAAAGCCATCAGGGATCTGCCTCCACTGACCACTGCAGAGGTTGAAGAATTTCTAGCTCAGGAATCTAAGGTATGGTTGAGAATTGGTAACTTCATTTGCTTTCATGTTAAGTCGGGTTTTTTTTAAAGGAGAAGAATCTGACCAGAACTGTTGTCTGTTTTAGAAACATGAAAATGAATTTAATGAGAAAGTGGCCTTGTTTGAAATCTACAAATACATAGTGAAATACTATGATGAGGTAAGCACACCTGCAATTTCAGCTTAATCCTTAATGTGGGGCTTGACACAGTAACCAAGGGCTGGGCTGCTTTGTGATCTACTGGGTGCCATTCCAGAGGCAGCCCCTCCTTAATGCAGCTAAGGCTGCTCCTTCTGCTGATCTGTGAGGGGCCGGAGCAGCGCAGCCCCCTGGGAGGCTAGAGGGGTCACAGGCCAAAGATTTGTCAGTGCACCTTTACTGTCCCTGCTGTATTGCACAGAGACAGTAGCAATAACATTAGCCCTGCAGCTTTGAGGAAGTTCCTATATTGCTGAGGCTTCTTGTTTTACTGTGTTTACTCTGCAAATGCCTGTCGCAACTCCTGTGCACGTGCTCCGTTTCCCTGGAGGTTCAGAAATCAGATTAGACTGTAGCACCAGGGTTCTCAATTTAACAGTCAGTGCAAATACCTCAGTGAACACACAGCCTTAAAGCAAGAAGTGTCTGCTCCTTTCCCATGATAGGCCTCTTAATGGTCCGCTCTAATAGTCTTTCTCTTAAAAAGAAGCAGCTATAGTTTCCAGTCCCTGTTATTACTAACAAAAGGAATTTTTTCTCAGCTGAAAGCACTTAGTCATAGGCTACCTCTAAGCTGCTTTCTAAGAAAATCCCTGTCCTCCACTTTGCATGATAGGATTCTCCACTCCGTTTTGCTCAGCATCCTTAACAGAGGCTGCATGTGCCTGTGCAGAGACTCAGATAAGAGCCAGCTGGGGTGTGTTGCCTGAAGGCCTCCTTATGCTTCCAGCAGGTTGTCTGGGTTTCCCAGCAACCAGGCCTTTCTCTCTTTCATCCTCAGCAGCACAGCACCAGCACTTGCTGTAGTCATCCGGCTCTCACCTGTTAGCTGGCTTACCACTTCTGATCTCTAACATCCCAAATTACCTGGATTCAGCATCAAATCTTCACCTCTTGGAACAAGCTTGGGATGATACTCTAAATGGCATCACCCTTTATTAAGCTCATTAAAATGATTGATACAGGAGAATTCAGTGTACTTCCTAGTCTAGTCTTTAATGAATCTTAGCTCATTTTTGTTTAAAGCTAGTAGTGGCTAAACTTAGCCCATCCTTAGAAGGAAATCTTTCCACTGCTCTTCCCCCTCTGGCTTTTGACTGGGAGCAGCTAAACCTCTTTCATTGTGAACTGAGACCTGTCCCTGCATAGTGTTTCCTGCAGAGATTTCAGACAGCAGTAGTGATCCATTCTATCACCTGGGCCAGAAACAAGTGGGTGAGTTAAAGAGGCAGTTTTTTGCTCTCAGCTTATAGGGCAGAGGAAGAGAAATAAAATATCACTTGCAAATCTTCTCCAGGGTAAAAACTGGAGCACGCACATTGGAACCTTGCCTCACACTCTGAGAGATGAGCATGTGTTGGGTTTGTTTTGGATTTTTTTTGCTTGGCTCAGTCATTCTTTTGTGGAAGTGTTGCAAATCCTGTGATCAGAATGACTCGAAAGGACAGCTACCAAAATAAAGTGTTAAAGTTGGAAAAGAATGTTTACAGATAGGCAGGCACTGAATGGAATTTTCTGTCAGTAGTTGTTAGAGTACAGAAAAGTGGGCTTTAAAAAAATAGGAAGTAAAATAAGCATTAAAAAAATTATTCTCTCTTTTGCTAATTGTTAACAGATTGTCAGCAAACTCGAGCGAGAACGGGGGTTTGAAGAAGTCCAGAAACAGCTCCAGCAAGTAAAAGCCTTATTTGATGAAAAGAAAAAATGCAAATGGCATTGAGCAGAGCACTGACTCACAGCATCACTGTGGGGGATTTTATATTAGTGCTACTGCTCCCAAAAGTGTTTTGACTGACTACATGTACAGGGTTTGAAACATTTGGACACTCTTCTCCACTCTGACCATTCCACATAATCTATGATTTGGAATGAAATACGGGCATGGTTACCTATTCACACAGGGGCATGTGAAAGTGAACCTAATATTGGCAGGGTCAGCATTTTTATGTACTTGAACACACATAACCCTTTGGTTCAAAAATACTGTCTAGTAAGCTTTTTGCTTACTTTAAAATAAGGTCATAGGAGATGTGCAAAATACACTGTAAGTTCAGAGTTGCCCACATGAACTTGCAAGTTGCTTACCTCTTTTTTTTTTTTTTTTAAGATAAAAAACTGATGTTTTGCCACATCCTTTCAGCAGCTTGGCAAACTGTGAGAGTAAGCTCCAGCTTCAAAATACGGGTCAGCTGCAGTTTCCTTCCTTCCAGTCAAATGTTCGCTAGTTCCTGTTCAGAGAAAAAAACAAAAACAAAAACAAAAAAACCCCAAAAACTAAAACAAAAAAAAAAAAAAACAAAAACAAAAAAAAAGCAACCCAAAGAATAAAAAAGCCACATCAAAAAATCCAACAACAACCTGGCACCAAAAAGTGGCACTTAGGTGTTTAGGAGATACAGTGGGTCTGAGGTTGGAAGGCTAAATGCCACATGGCAGGACTTACCTTTGCAACATTAGAAATTCCACGTCCAAAGTGAAGCGAACCACTGACGGGAAGAGGTGAGGGGAGGCTTTTGGAGAAGGGCATTCAGCTACCATCAGTCTGTGTTTACATTTTTGACCTTTCCATCCTTAAATAAGCTGTGAAACAATTGTGAGCAGCTTCACAGCTGAAACTGCACTGCACCAGGACACTGTTGTGATTTGATGAAGCAGCTGACTATGGCTGCACTTTGGTGCACAAACTCAGGTGCATGATCAGCCCATGCATCAGTGCTGAGAGTCCTGGCCAGCCCTGCCATCTGTGTACAAGGGCCTCACAGACCTAAAGCCAGCCTGTGGGGGTCAGGTCAAAAGTAGGTTTAATAATATTTAAGAACAAGAAGACTGGTGTTTAAGACACTGATACAGACATGTTGGAGTTGGGTGGAGAGGGGTAACAGTCTGCCTTAGTCCGGCTGGGGTTTTTTGAGACTTGGCCATTTTGGAAGGAAGGTGTCCATTACATTTGCATTGGTGGCTGAAGTCAGCCCAGCTGGAAAGCAAGGGCATGGATGTGCTGCTGGGATGAGGCTGGTGCAGTGGCTACTGAGCAAAGCTGCAGAGGAGCAGCTATGGCTCTGGCTCTGCTACAGTGCCAGCACAAATCTACCCTCTACTACAGAGCTGAAATAGTTTGTCACCATGAACGCTGCTTCAGTCACAAGAGGCATGTTCTGAGGCTGTCATGTGCCCTTCGATTTGGAGTAAGGCATTCATGACAAAGAGATACATTTCCATACATTTCTGGAGGGATCCACCACTGGAGGTGAGTGGTGTATCACAGTGGCACACAGGAGAGGGAGGAGCTGTCACCTGTCTTGGAAGTGGGAAAGGTGCCATGGGCTGTGAATGGCACAGATGGCCCAGGTTTGTTACAGAAAGCCAGTGCTGGGTCTGTGAGCAGAGATGGCAGCACAGGACTCCCAGGCAGCAGAGGGTCACCGGGTGCTGTGTTGGAAGAGCCCCAGAGCTCACACATGGGTGCTGATGCTGCCTGCTCTGGTCACAAAGGCAGCTGGCCCCAGGCACAGTCCCAGGGCCAGTGGCAGGCACCAACCACCTGTGGCAGAAGCAGGGTGGGCTGTCAGTGTGGAGCAAAGCAAACACAAAACCACGGTCCTGCTGGTCTGCCCCCTCCCTACCACATGATTGCACAAGTTGTTCCTCTTGCATACCAGAGAGGGCAGCCACCAACCAACCCATACTGTGATGGCTTTAATGGTTTTT
Source organism: Regulus satrapa (assembly GCA_013396955.1). NCBI lineage: Eukaryota > Metazoa > Chordata > Aves > Passeriformes > Regulidae > Regulus > Regulus satrapa. Next base: position 12,883 of record VWZN01008158.1, on the reverse strand, counting down.
TTTAAAAAAATAATTCAGCTCTTACACTTGACATTAAGTTTACACTTTATACTTGATGGAATGTATGGCTTTGTTCAGGACACTGCACTACAATGTTGCAGTTCTTTCAGCAGTTATCTGCCTGGCACAATGTATTTTGATAAGTTAAATTTTAATTGGAAAAAACCCATCCACCTCTAACCTTTCTTGCCCTCTGTCCTAAAGGAGTGGACCGTGGCTTGACTAGCACTTAAGCTTGGAATACCTGCACGTAAGGGCTTGATTTTTATCATTCTTAATCTAACCTTTTAAAGCAGCATCAAATAAATAGAAAAAGCACAGTAACTGATACTGAAGGAGAGGCAGGAGTGGATTACACTTTCCAGTTAGTTCTCTTCTACTTCAGGTATTTGCTGGCAGTGCAGTCAAATGAACTGTGATAGTTTTGTTCAACAGTAACCTTCTGTACAGGCAGAAAAAACAACTCCAACATTTCTGCTTGAAAAGCTGTAAAATATAATCTGTTTGCGTGGGTCTGATCCTGTGAACTTCATTATATGTGTTTATATTGACGAGGAAATGAAAATCAGTCCTATTCTGTATTTGTACTACTGCTTGTTTGCTACAATAGCTTTAATGATTTCTAGAGATTAAGTATGTGTTGAAGCAGGCCCTGTAGCTTTACCTACAGCCTGGAATAGGATTATTGCCTTTTATTCAAGCCTCCTAAACAGCGTCACACTGTTAGTAAACCATTTTTAAGTCATACTGGGACTTTGTAACCCATCAAGTGGATATCACGAAGTGATGTGAAGTATAATTAAGTGATTGTGGCTCTTTTGGTAGGTTTGGGTCAGCACACAAAACATTGGCACACCTTCCGTATCTGCAATTTGCCATTACTGTTACACAGAGAAAAAGAACCACGTCTGACTATTATGGGTATTATGGCATCACAGCCCTTCTAATCTATCCTCAGAAATGAAAAGCGAACTTCTCTCCAACTTACTTTCCATGTTTACAGGCAAACTGCTATGGCAAACAGTGTGTTTCTAACACTAGCTTAGAGAGCATTATTTTGCAGTCATCTAGTTTGAAGTCAAATCTTACTAATGTGTAAAGTAATTCCTGTTGTACAGAAGTTAATCTGTTGTTTAAAATGAATGGTTTAAAAAGTACAAATGGCAAATACATGTTGGTGTTTGTATGGGTTTATCTAGAATAAAAGCATTTGGAGGTTAGTTTGATTGTGTACTTTAAAATGGTTACAAGAAATCAAACGCAGCTGATAACAGTGCAAGGTCACGCAAGGAACGGAGTGTAAGACGGAGTAACATCAGGTAAGAAATAGTGCTGCAGCTCCAGCTTTGCAAAGCTCCAGGACAGAGCACTTCCATCACACTGAAATTGGGAAGAAGAGGAACAGGAAGGTACAATGCAACATCTGATGATGCTGGGGAGGGAGGCAGCTGGCCTAAACTGCTGAGCAGTGACCTCCTGCAGAGTCTGAATGGAAGGGGATTCCCTGGGCTGGAGGATTCCCATCTGCCTTCCCCACCTGTGGGAAGAAGCAACAGGCCAGGGACAGGCTGACTGAGCAGTGCCTGCCACACCTCTACACAGCCTTCAGGATTTGCACTTCAACCACACAGCATAAAGGCTCTGAGGGTGATGATACTTTTAAAGAGCTAAAATGTTTAAAAGGATGAAAACCCAATAATCCTTCTTTCAGGGAAAGGTGCTTAAGGGACAGGAAATAAGCTTTCACACATAAAGCCTGCTCTTAGCAACCATTCATTCCGAGCTCGGTAGATGCTGATGACCATCCCATTTGGCAAAGCTGGCTCAGGCACAGAGAGTTACTTTGTACGAGTTCATACTGCAGGAGGCAGCAGAAATAGCTTCTGTTACTTCTAATAGCTACATTGTTTTCCTCAGAGAAGTCTTCACAAATTGCCCATAATGCACAGCCCGGGTTTGAGAATGTTGTTCCCTATTCAGCTTTCCCACTGACACACTGGAAACCATGATCTGCTTTCCCACTGCCTTGCCTCCCTTCCCCTGGGGCAGGACGGAGGAGAGAATTTGAGGCAGAAAAAGTTAAGATCATGGGCTGAGGTAAGAAAAGCTTACTGGAAACAGCAATGAGATAAGAAAATTATCAGTAACAGCAACACTACAAATGACAGAGGGTGAAGGGAGGCAGATTGACATGTGGTGAACTACATGGAGCCTGGCATGCTACATGACCCAGAAGGATTCCCTTCCCCTGACCCCTGAAAAAAAGGGTGTGTAGAACAACCCCAGCTCCCAGCCATGGCTCCCCCGGCTACTGCAAAAATTAACCCTCTCCTGGCTGGAACCAAGACAAATCCTTATACTTACACACTATGGAAAATGAAAAATGCAGCCTCTGGAGAGACGAGTCAATGCCAGTGTCATTCTTCTGCTACTCCTACAGTCTTACAGCAATATGCAATAACCTATCACAAGAGATTGCACAGTGTATTCTCACTGCCCCATATTTTTCTCATTTGTTTCCAACAATAAGCCTAATACAAACAAAAAAACGCAGATAAAAATTTCCTACAATACCAGGAAAGTCATCATTATTGGATTGTCAGATAAAAAAAAGTTTGATAAATAATTGATCTTCACAAACTTATTTTGCTGGACTGACAATGAACTGGAAAAAAAATTAAATATATTCACCTAGAATAAGTTTTTTTTGTTGTAGTTAACAAATTAGAGTAGGAAATACAGACTTACATAATGGGAAGGCAATTTGTTATACTAGTATCTGCTATGTTATATTTAAAAAACAATTATTGCCTACTCCCATTATAGAAATACAAGAGGTACATTGTCAAGGATAGCAAAAATAATTTTTTAGAGCTTCTTAAAATTCATTTTATCCTCTTCATCTGCATCAAAATACCAACCTAGATATGGATTGCAGCATTGTTAGTGCAATGCATTGCAACCCAGAGTAGCATACATTAACTTTCACACTGAAGGAATAAGAGGATATTATCAAATAAGTGTTAAAGGATTTATAGAAAATTGCTTTAAACATTTATATTATCACTTTTATTTCAAACAACCCAAACCTTGAAAAAGAGTTTTCAAAGTTTCTTGTGCTGAGATTATTTAATGCTTTTACTTTATTGAAAAATACTGAAAAACAAACCTTACTGAGAAAGAGTCTTGGCAGTGGTTCACAGAATGGTTTGTGTTGGAAGGGATCAAAGATCATCTGGTTCCAATCCCCTGCCATGGACAGGGACACTTTCTACCAGTACAGGTTGCTCAAAGCCCCATCCAACCTGGCGTTGAACACTTCCAGGAATGGGGCATCCACAACTTCTCTGGACAATCTATTCAGTGCCTCATCACCCTCCACAGGGATTTCTTCCTAACATGTAAACCTGCCCTTTCTTAGTTTAAAACCATTGCCCTTTGTCCTGACACTCTCTGGACACAGAAAAAGTTCCTCTCCTTTTTTTATAGCCCCCTTTAGGTACTGGAAGAATAATGTCTCCCTGAAGCCTCCCTTGCTCTCCTCCTTGCTGGCCATGCTGCTTTTGCTGCAGCCCAGGATGTGGTTTGGCCTTCTGGACTGCGAATGCCCTCTGCTGGCTCATAACCAGCCCTTTGTCCACGAGAATTCCCCCATCTTCTCTGCAGGGCTGCTCTCGGTGACTTCTTTCCCAGTCTATACACATACTTGTGATTTTCCCTACCCAGATGCGGGACCTTGCACTTGGGCTTGACGAATTACATAATGTCCCCATGGGCCCACTTCTGGATGACATCCCTTCTTTGTGTTGTGCCAACTGCAGAGCTCAGCTTCCTGTCATCAAAGCTCCTGAGGCTGCACTCGATCTCGCTGTCTATCATCACTGAAGGTACTAAAGAGCATCAGTCCCAAGAGTGAGTTCTGAGGGACCCCACTCATCCTGGACACAGAGCCATGGACTACAACTCTGGCTGCGTCCATCCAACCAATTCCTTACCCACTGAATGGCTATTCATACATCAAATCCATGTCTCTTCAATCTGGAGATCAGCATGTCATGTGGGACTGTAGCAAAGGCCTTACAGAAGTCTAAATTATGACAGTTGGTGTTTCCCTGTTGGTTCCTGCTATCACTCCATCATAGAAAGCCATATTGCTCAAGCACATTTTGCCCATGGTAAAGCCATGATGGCTGCACCTTGGCTGCCTTCCTCGTCTTTTACTTGCCTCAGCACAACTTCTAGAAGCATCTGCTTCATGATAATCCCAGACACAGAGGTGAGGCAAACTGGTCTGTAATTTCATGGTTCATCCTTTCTCCCCTTTTTAAAAATGGAAGCAATGTTTCCCTTTTTCCAGTCACTGAGGACATCACCTGATTGCCATGACTTCCAAATGCAGCAACAATATCAGCCAGTTCCCTCAGAACACATGATGCACATGATCAGGTCCCACAAATCTGTGGCTATTCAGCTTCATCAAATCACCCCAAACCTGCTCTTGGGCTTACAGTGGAAAGGACTTCACTTACCCCACACATACCTAGAGGAGCAGGCACTTTGAGAGAAGTGAGAAGTCTACTGGACCAGAAACTGTCTGCAATTGAATCCCAGTATTGAGCCTGTAACAGCTGCTATGCTAAATATCACCACACTGGTAACACAAATTCAGGGTGCAGCCCCCTGATGAATGGCAACCCTGTATATTCTTTTTATGATTCCTAGTAAGAAAAAGTACTTTTATCCTTAGACCCAGCAGTTAAACAAGTTGAGCCACAAAGGGGTAACTATGCAGAATATATTTTATGCTATTCAGGCACATACAAACAACCATTTGTTTTTGGCAAAATATGAAAAGCATATAGAAAGGATAAGTTATTGAAAGTTAACAGCATCCAGAGTGTGCAGATTTTATTTGGAGTCCTCGCTTTGTGCTTCATCTTCTCCACTCATCTTATTTCTTGCCAAGTTCCTGTACCCCACCATTACCCTCTCTCTAGATGGTCCAAGATCTTCCAGCTGTTTTCTTTGTCTGGTTTCTAGTTCTTCCAACCGCTTGCCAAGCAGAGCAAGCTCTCTTTGATGCTGCTCCTCCTTGAAATGAAAAGGAAAAAAAAAGTGGCTCTATTACATTTTGCACACTTACAAGGGACAAAAATGAGGATTTCATTTTCTTTAAGGAAAATAAGAACTTTAAAGTCCAAAACATCCTTATTTGTTACATTTTGCTTGTCAGTGTAAACAGCATCTGGAAGAAATACGCTTGCAGCTGTTCCTCTTCTCAGATGAAGGAGCACACAGACCTGAGGTCTCAGTAACCATGAACCTATAAAGTCAACCTGGACAACCTCAGCCAGACAGATTTTCATCCTCAGCAGTTGAGCTTCAGATGCTTTTCACCACACAAGAAATCAAGAGCAGCAATACCGCTTTGAAATAATGAAACCATGGTGTGAGAAAAGCATTAGCATTCCTTGCTCAGAAGGCACCATTCAAAGCTTCTGAGGGGAAGGACAAAGTATGGAGAACTGGCTTAAAACTACCCGGTTGTTACGTTCTGTAATATATCCTTTGTCTTTCATGTACTCCTTCCTGTTGTGAGGAAGGGAACATCTCTAGATAACTCAAAATTTCTTACTTTTTTTCAAAGATGAAATATGCCTTCCTTAAGACTAAGGTCAGTAAAAAAGAACCATTTCAATACCCTCTTTTTCTGTATCATTTTCACAACTTGTACTATATCAGCACCTGAAGAAAGGAGAAGGATGCTGCAGGCCCAGGAGGCAAGGCAGATGATGGTGTTGTACCAAGTGGATTAAGTGACGGTATGGCAGGACTCAGAATTATACTCCGGAATTCATTGTGCCGACGCTGCAAGTCCTTCAGCCTCTTCTGGAGGCGAGCATATTCTTCAGAGGAAACATTCTGCCTAGGAAATAACAGATTTCTTATTACTTAAGATCTCTGTTATCCCGACACAGCAGCACAGCTCTCCATGAGTGCTCTGCTGTTTAACACCCCCAGTTTCTACCTATCCTTACACAGAAGAACTGGATGGTAAAAGATCTGTGTAGATTCTTTTGCTTACATCTCTGTCTAAATGTCCCTCTCCACGTATTTAACTATCTGCTCTATTATACATTAGAGTTTACATAAAATAAATTAAGCTTTTAATACCATTCACAGTAGTGAGTCAGAGAAGCCACATAAAATTTATTCTTCAAATCAGGCCACCACAAAGAGGCTCAATGAAGAGAGAAAACCCAGGATTTCAAAGGACCCATCTTTCAAAGAGGATGCCATGTCTGTTTCTCTTGCTATTCTGAAGTCTTGTTTGCTTCCTTCTTTTAAAGGGAACTGTGCTTATCAGGTATTTTTTCTCTTTTTCTTCTTGAAGAGACAGCTCTGTAGTTTCTCATACGCTCTCAGCTGCCCACCCTAAACAGAATCTATTCAAAGAATTCTAGTGCTCTAAAGGCCATTAGACTGGATTCTGGTTATTAATCTAGGCAATATATATCTTCAAAAATACTTTATATGTGTAAGTCATATCTTGAGCATATGTAATTTTTTAAGCTGAGAAGAAGCGAAGTTTATTACCTATTTAACACTTGATTTTCTTTTTCTAGTTCTTCCATCTTGGCTTCCAAAAGTTCTATTTTCTCATGCATCCTCCTTTGTTTATTGTCACTGAGAGTCTTTCTCTGTCAAACAGGTGTTTCAAACAGTTAAGTAATAGTTTAATAGATTAGATCCTGTAAAAATTAAAACTAAACTGTATGTGGTTTCATACTGTGACATGTTATAGGATTTTCCTTCCTTAAGAAGGGATGTTGAATGTGCTTAGATTGCCATGTTGGGAAGCAGAAGAGATGAGAACTGATCCATAGATGTGAATGAAAGAGGAACAGCTGCCAGTCACTCGCTGGTCAGTGACCAGCTGTACTAACAGACACTAATGGTATCTGAGAATCACAATAGTCATCCTTTAAATGATCAGTCAATAGCCATCCTTTGAATTACTCATATAAATGAGTTTAAGCATAAACAAAGAAGTATGCTGCTTATTTTTTTCCCCCCTCATATTGATCTTAACTTTTAATGACCTTAAAGTATACTTTCATAACAACCTGCCTTTCCTTTCAAATTATTTCATAAAAAGTAAGCCTAGGAAAAGAAATAAAATTTTAATATTCCATCAAGAAGACGTAGGACATAATTTGTCTAGTATCTGAAACATCATCCTCCCTCATCAAGAGGTCCACCTCTTAAATAACCATCAATGCACACATGTGTGCAAAGAAAGGCTCACAAAATCTTTGGTGGCATTATAACGAAGTTATTGGCTGTAATATTCTTTTCCATGTCACTTCAACCTATTCCTATACTAATCTTGAAGAACCCAATATATTTAGTTAGGATATACAGTAGACTGCAAATAAACTCTTAATATTGAAACAATTCTAGCTGGCCAACATAAAGTTGAACTTTGCACAGGCTGGATCATTCAAAAAGGAAGAGACAACATGCCTTTTTCTGAGCAACAGCAGCTCGACTTAGCCTGCTCTTCATTTGCTTGTATTTCTCTTCATATTCTGTGATGCGCTGAGTAAGCATCTGCTTCTCCTGCAGCCATTCCATACGTTGGTATTCTGAAGTCCTTTAGAAAAAAAATCAGGTTAAAAGATTAAGAAGTTACACAAACAAAGCAGCATGTTCAGATAATGCCTTAAGGCTCTTAAAATAGATGAATCTTTTCACAATTCCTACTTTTATATACTTAAAGGATCTGATGTAAATTTGATTATGTTAACAATCCAATTGTGACTACGACATTTGAGACTATCCTAGGCATTATCCTAGGATTTCTTCAACCATGAGGCAAATTTCAAAAACTGATTCCAATAAGCAAATTGTTGGAGTCTTGTTGAATTGGCAAGCTGCCTAACCACCCAGACAAAATTCCTCAATTCAGATCAAATCATCACAGTGGAATACAAGAGCAAATGCCTATTCCAAACATGAGTTGTCAGAAGAGTTGAGAACTACCTTCTCTATTTGGGAGAACAGGGTGCTGCCCTATGGGGTCTACTAAGTCTTCGTAACAGACTTGCTTAGGATGTGCTCCCAAATCAGAACACCAGCTTAACAAGAAGCTCCCACTAATATGGTTTCTAGACAACATTCCAGCTGAACACACACCACCAATGGCATATGTTATTTGTTTAGACTTTTGCATGGTTACAACACACTAAAATTAGGCTGTGTTCTCTAGCAGTGTATAGGAAAGGAGTCAGTTTCTCTATGTTGCCTTGTTTGTTTGGGTTACTTGCATTGTTAGTCAAAGAATTAATGGCATATTTAATTACATTAGAGTTAAAAATTAAAATCAAATGGTGAAATTCTATGCAGCAGATTTTAAGACGACCAAGACTTGGTATTAATGCATCCACAGTATTCCAGTCCTGGGCAGATGGAGTTTCCCTACAGGTACTCTGAATGCATCTCCATAAATTTCTCACCAAACTGCCTCTCCCTTCCCCACAGTAGAAGTGGCATCATCCACTCTCATTTGGGAAACAGAGTCCTGGCTCTTTTAGTTGACACAGCACGGCTTGTACCTTGCTCTTGACTGTAAATAACTACAGTACCCAGGAATGAAAGCACTTTGGACAAGCACTGCTTAGCAGTAAAAGGATTTCAGCTGAGGCAATGGTTAAAAATGCTTGAGTTGGGTATGAGGGTTTCTTGAGGTGTTTTGGGGATTTTAGGGTTTTTTTGTTGGATGTTTGGTTTGAATGTCACTAACATTGTTCCCAAAATGCTAAAAAAGTACCTGTCTGAGCTTATCTCTGAGCTGTATCAGTCTCATAGCTTGCCTTCAGCTCTTTTTCTCCTTCCACATTTTCATTTCCAAGCTTAAAATTGACACAGCCAGACAAGCAGCTGCTTTGCCTAGTTATGCTCAATTCTCAACTGCCACTACTTTATTTATCTGAAGCTTTTTATCTTATGTTTTCTCATCTTTTGGTCCCTGTTTCACCTCCTCTTGCTTTGGTGCAACTTAACTCTTTGGTGTTCAAGCTCGTTAAGAATTTACTGAACTGAGGAAGGATGTTCTATCACTCACAGATTCATAAAAACAATGCAAACGTAACCTGAGGCTCCTAGGGCAGCAATGGCACAGACCTGCAGGCTACAAAGCTGCTTCATTTCTGCAGTATCAGCCTTAGTGCATCTCTCAGTACCCACATACCTGTACAATCATCTCTGACGACTGACAAGTTCCTTCCAGTGCCTTACCAGAAAAAACATTAGTCCTGTTTTGTGATCCATAAATATGTCAATAACAATGACAGCCTCATTCAAGTAACAAAAGGATCTCACTGAACACCTGAGTACACCTCCCTAAAGCAAACATCCGAAGTATTCAATGTGCTACAGACATACTCTGCAGTCCAACTGCAACAATATCTTCAAATGTTAAATTGAAAAGCAGTACTTTAATGACAACATAGCAATTGCAGGACCAATTAGTAGCAAAAGAGATGTTAAAACAAAAAGAAGCTACATTATACCCTTTGGAAGTTTTATATTTAATCTGGGACACTGACTTTTTAAAGCACCCACCACACAATAATCCAGTGAGACAAATACTTGGTTACTAAACTAGGAAATTCTGAAAAATCATTTCAGATTGACAAATAAATCTTTAAATTCCAGGAAAGTGTTCATTTCTATATGGAATCTGAATAAAATTTGGCTTTCTTCATTGTTTATTGGCTTCCTTCTTCATTTATTGCTATACTTGGGTGGTATGTGGTCAAACTTGTGCAAAAAAAGTGATGATTTTTAATTTTGATGAGAAGAACTAGAAGATATTCTGTAAGCTTTTGCTTACCTCCTATCAGCTAAAAGTAGCTAGTGGGAAAGGGAAAGAAAGTATTCACACACACATACTGACTGGGACTGTGGAACTTTATCATGCATAACACACAATGCTTGAATGTTCTTTTCACCCATAGAGCTTAAACACTCTTAAAAGAGCTGTCTGAAACTCTAGGTCCATTTATACTGCACAAGTTTGGCACTCACTTCACTATAAGCAGAATTTAATTTTATGCAAGCAGTGTATCTCACTAATCAATAATTAATTTTAACAGATACAAATGGAAACAAACCCCTGTTTTTAAAGGTGACATGAAGAAAGCTTTTATACACACTATGCCACAGAATGTACAGCCATTTTTTAAAACTGTCCAATATTTTCTGTTCATTTCGACTTCCTGACTTTATTCAGAATCTACAATCCCCAGTTAAGTAATCCAAGTGAGAAGAATACAAGCAGCATGGAAAGTAAAGCCAAAAGAAAAAAATTCTCTTACTTCTCTGTTTCCAGTTGAGCTTTCTCTGCCTGAGTCCTTGCATGTTGACATTCCTGTTTCAATCTCTCTATTACTTCTTTCAACTTCTGATTAGATTCCAGCAAATCATTTTCTGATTGAGAAAGCGAGGCAAGCTGGAGTTGGACATCATTTAATTGCTGTCAAAACAAAAAAGGTATTTTCCGTTTCAGAAGGTATGCAGATAACCAACAATTGATTTTGAGATACTGAGACAACGCAAAATGGAGTCACCAATTAGCTTTATCTTCTCACTAGCCTTTGTACTTGTTTCTTTTCTCTTTATTCAACAGTGTCTTCAGAAGCTTTACAGTAAACCACAACAAGACACAGGGTTTCTATTGTTGCTAAAATGAGAAAGGTAGGCAGGACACTTCTCTCACTGAAGTATCCCCCAGAACTTCAGAAGTCCAGCACTTCAGCCCTAGGGCTGAACAGAACTCCAGGACCATGAAATACTTAGCAGCAGAGCTGTGGAGCTACCCAGGCTCTTCTGTCTCATAACAGACCATGTGTTACAGCCAACAGTGACTGTACCAATCAGTTCACACAAAACAAGGAACTGAGAAGTCCAACATTTGCAACCAGCATACAGAAATTATCATTTCCCCATCCTTTTCCTCTCCCCCCCACATGGACACCTAGATCCCTCAAGGAGGGAAAAAATAATTGTCTTGAACTTCAAATGCACACAGCTTGCAGAGTACTTTGATGCACAGCGATTGTTATTCCCTACTAAATAACATCACAGGCAAGCAGGAGTTAAAAAAATAGGTTTGATTTTCAATGCTGCCATCAATTGACTCTACAATAGAAATATATCTTTTTACACTAGTTTGTTCATTTATGAAACATCTGTTAAACACTTGAAGAACCTCAGATGAGAGATGCAGTGTAAATGCAAAGCATTACCTAGAAACGATTTATAAGTCTCCATGGCAACTGAATCTCCAGTTAAATAGTGCATAACCATATTCAATATACCAGTCTATAAACATTCAGCTTTGAAATTCCTGCTAACCACAAAATACATGAAGCAAAAAGCTGTAATCCATTTATATATAGGTCCAGAAAAGCACAATTTATTTCTGAATACTTGTTTAAACATGCGAAATATACATTTTGTCCATCAGAGAAAAAAAAAAGCTTTAAAAATTCAATCTAATCTTCAAACACCGGACATGGTAACTAC
>VWZN01008156.1:306435-342346 GCA_013396955.1 Regulus satrapa | reverse complement strand
CTTTTTTTTTCTTTTTTAAGACAAGCAATTATATTACATTGTCACCAAAAAGAAGTTAAAACCTCTAAAGCTTCTAGTAGTTTCAACAGTGATGAATTCCAGCTTCATTTGTGTTCTTTGCAGTATGGGAGAAGAACTGGCAGGACTGCATGCCATTATAATTAAATTGTTATACATAGAAACTAGAGGGGAGAAGCTTGTCTTACCTGTTTGGGGAGTATCTGTCAGCATATTTAAATTAAAATTTATTTTGAAACTGTATGTTTGTAATTATCAGCACATTCCTAAGTAGCATAACTAGTTCTTGATCAACTGGCAAAGGTATCTTCAAAACATGTAATAACATTCATTGCATTGTAAACTCTGCACCTTTTGCATTTATTTGTGTTATTTTTATTTTTACAGGATTACAAAGCCATTGACGTTTGCTGACTGTGTTGGTGATGAGCTTCCTTTAGGATGGGAAACTGTTTACGATCAACAGATTGGGGTTTATTATATGGACCACATAAATCGTGAGTAGATATATGATTGTTTTGAGGAATACTAGCAAGCTGGTGTTTACTCTTTCCCCTAACTTTGCTTCCAATAGCATTTATACACCTTGTGCTAGATTGTGAAAATGTATGCAAATAATTTCTTACAGAAAGTTTTTCCTTGTCTTTCATATGGAGACATAATTGTAAAGAATTCTACTTGCAAAGAATTTTACAACCTATGATTGAGCTATAGTGTGTAAAAATATTTTGGTTTGCTTGATCATATTGTGAAGTATCAATAATTTTGTTGTTGCTTTTTGTCATATGTCAGAATGATTTTTGTGCTATATTCTTATATATCCTATTTTTCCAGTCATCCATATTTCACTCTTCTAGATTGAAAACCAAAATACATTCTGAGAGAAGTGTGCTGATTTTTAATCAGAAGGACTGTGAAATACTGTGAATACAGTAATCTCATCCTTGCTTAAGCAATAGATGTTTTATGTTTTAATACAGTACAAAATGCTATCAAAAAGACAACAGATGTCCCTTTTGGAAACTAATTTCAAAATCTTTTCCTTTTGGACTATTGCTTAGCTTTGTATCATCACTAAGGCACATTTTTCAGTTCTACTTAAAAAAAAAAAAGTGTCTTATCTTTATAGCTGTGTACTGCTGCTGCTGTTACTGTTCTGCTATCATTAAGCTGCTTATCGCCATTGAGTGAATGCTTTCAGTATTGTGGGAATTGGCAGTTGGTGGGGACTAAGAAAAGAAGAAAGTAGTTATGTGGGCTATCACAGCAATGGTAAATAGTACAATCTGAAAAGACCAACCTCAGTAGTATCTACTCAAAATCTAGTCAGTTAAAAAATGGAAGTGTAGAAATAATTTTGGGCTTCCAGCCATCGTTGGAATTACTTATGTATTGTGGTTTCACAATTACTTGTTTTAAAAAAACCCAAACAACAGAATAATAAATGTTCCCATGGTATTGTTTGACCTATGCAGGTACTTATTTGCTGTGAAATTTAACAGTGATCATTAACTGAATGATAAACTGTAAGCAACTGTGAATATATATTAATCACAGGGACAGATAGACAAGAAAAAAGACAATAAACACAGACTGTTATCTGTTAGGTAATTCTTACAATAACTCTGTGTTTAAAAAGAGTATTAGTTTAAGGATTGCTGTCATAGTAACTTTAGTAATGTTGAAATTTAATAAAAAGTGAGGTTACATTGACATACAGTAATGGAGTGCACTTGCAGCAAAATATGTGCATTAATGCATTTTTTTTTAAAAATGAAGGTATTGTCAACTCTTTTAATTTTTTTAAAAAATTTGCAGGTGATTATAGTGCCCCTACAGAGAATGAGTAAAACATGAACTCCTATTGCAATTCTGTGCCTTAAAAAAGCTACCAGTTGATTTCTGTGATAGGAATAACAATCACCACCACATGCAAAAAAAGGGCTTCCTTTTGCTTTTAAGATTTTGTTATTAGCAGCTTTACCACAGACTTCAAGTTTGAACTTAGAGAAGGGATATTAATCATTGTAGGCATGTCAGATCTGGCTTGCATTTTTTCTCTGTGCAATTGAGAGCAAAAACTGTAGAAGAGAGTCTTTGCAAAGAGCAGTTGAGTTCCCAGTTGATCAGTGAGTAGACAGAAAGAAAAGATTATTATTATTAATGCGTCTAGAAAAGTAAGGCTAGTAATATTAGGTATGAAATAAAGTTAATGTATGAGCAGAAGGATAGAAGCTTCATGGGGACAGTGCTGAGCTGAGTAAAAGGAATCATTCAACAATTAACAAGGTTGCAAAATTAGTCTCTTTCATGATAACTAATTACTTGTAGCCCACAGATATTATCCTGAATGGTAATTCAACTGTCACAGTAAAATGGGTTTGTCACCCTTAGGCTAATACAGTACTTTCATACACCAGCAAGCTTTATAATAAGAGGGAAGACAGAGTTGATATTATAGCTGGATAATTATTACTCAAAAATTAGTAGGGTACTTGATCTAATTTTTAAACTGTGGACAACAAAGGTACTAATCAAGACTTCATTAACTTCCTTTGTAGAAATGAGAACTAATGAGTAGACAATCATGTGCATCATGAGGTGGTGTCAGACAAGTGGCAGAGATGGTGTAGGAGCTGAAGAAATGTTTTTCTGAAATGAGTATGTCTTAACCACTTGGAACGGGAGCTTCAGGAGAAAACATTTGGATTGCCTTTTGTGGCTGACTGGATTCAATGTTTTATGCAGCATTAGAGTTCTATGTTAATTCACAAAACAGTTAGAAGTGCTTTGGTGTGAGGAAATACTGTGAGAAAATGCAAGGGATAATTCAAAGAGAGTCTTTCTACACTTACCAGGGACCTCTCGTGCTTTGTGCACTCTCTCAAGCTTTTTGCCCTTGCACCTTTTAAAAGAAAACAGCAATACATCTGTTTTTTTTTCTTTTTTTTTCTGAGTCTCTTGGTATGTTTGTTTACCCAGGAAGCAAGAAAAAAAGATTTCTAGGCAATAGTTTTCCATTTAAACTGGAAAAAAAAAAAACACGTAACAGAAGAATCTTCTATAAATCTCAATGGTGCTTCCAACCCTGATCTCCATCTTGTTCTGTAAATTCAGTACTTTGTTGACACCCTTACTAAGCTGCTCTTGGCTGTTATCCAACCATTGCTTAAAAACCTTGGCAGTTGCCTGCCGCATAATTCCTTTCCCTCCTCCTCAGAGTCTTGGGAGCCTTTGAAGTCTCCTCTGAGCAGTTGGGCATTCCCCAGTGAGTGAATAATATATTCTTTGCATTTGTCTGGGACTGTTCTTGAGTTACTATAGTGTTTTTTTTAATTGGTTGTAAAGAAATGAAGGAAGTTAATTTTATCATACAATGTAGCTTTAGTCTTGTTATGTGGCAAACTTGTTTAGAAATCCAGGGCAAAGTTTCATAAACCAGAAAAAAGCAGAGCTTTCCATGCACTAAAGACGTTTTCTACCTCAGATGAATGCTGCTGGCTTTTCAGAAGGCTTCTGAAATAATTCTCAAAGATGCAGTGCCCTGAAGTATAGGCTCTCAGAAGCTTAATGTGAAATAGAACATAACACCTTTGCCTTGCTGTTTATTGAGATTAGCACTAATAATTTACCATTCAAAGACAAAAACTAAATCCTAGTAAGCTTATCTGTTTTATAAACATTTACTAATTTCTCACCATTTCCATGGGTTTTTAGCAGTTTTAGGAATAGAAATATTCAAATTTGCACAGATTACGGAGGTACTTATGGGCAGATGAAGTGGCAGTGAAAACTGAATTTCCCTCAGTGAAGGGTGGGCAGCAGTCAGAACTTTGTTTTCTTCTGCTTGCCCTCCATGTTGAGAAGGATTTACAGCAACTCAAGAAACCAAAGCACATCCTGTCCTTGGCTGAGGACATAGTTTTGGGACATTGGAGCCGGAAGGGAATCAAAGGGATCCCTAGGAAGTGGGGAGAAATTGCAGAATTGTAGGCACTATCTTTATACTGTTTCAATGTGAGGAGTTACAGGGAGAGAAAGGTACAGCTGTTAAGAGGAAAGGTTATTTAGGAACCTAATCTGCAAATCTGTTGGAAGCACTGCTCTTTGATGAGCTTTCTGGTTTTGTTTATGTACTTTTCAGATGGCTTTCAAACGGTAGAGCTGCTAGCATGACCTTGATACTGTTAGAGTTCTTAATCTGTTGGGCTCAATCTTCTGCAGTTTTGTATTTCATCACTGGCACCAATATACTGAACAGTGTACTCAGGATTAATGCAAAACATAACTGGCTTTCATCTCGTCTAAGGAATCAAGTGTGGAAACATTTCTAGGTGCTTAGCTCCTGACGGTGCTTCAGGTTTTGCCACTACTTTGAACACTGACATTGTGTCTGCAGCAGCTTCGTACTGGTAGAACTTTAATCATCAGAAATTAACATTATATTTCAACAAAAGGCTTTACATGAACATCCTCATATAAAACATATTTGTTGATGCCTTTGCAACTGCAAAGAGATTCTTTTGCAGTAATAACCTTGAAAATCTGTAGATAGGGAAAAGATTTTATTTTTTTGGTGGAAACTTGTTTTTGGTTTATGTTTAAGTAAAAACTGTTCTGAACCCTGGCAATGAAAAATATCAGACTGCTGTTTCTTGAGACAAAAAAAAAGAAAAGTGATTTAAAAGTTTTATGGCTTTGAGACTAAGATGCTGGTTTCTCTTTTGAATTACCTTATTCTTCTTAACTATGCAGGGGTGGTTTCTCTCCTTTTAAGATGCTATATTTGTGAAGTTGTATGCAGTATCATAAGATAGTTCCAGCTATTTGTAGACTTACGGGTTAAGCATTGGGATGCCTTTCACTTTTCCTAGTGGTTCTGGGTTTTTAGGTAGTTCTTGGAATTTTCAAGCTGGCTATGAGGGAAGGTTAGAGCCAAATTACTGTTTTCTTTGGGTTTGCACTGGTTTGTAAAGAAAATAATAATATTTAAATGTCTTTTATATTTGAAAAGTGCCTTTCCTGTTCTTTCACTCTTTATCCTTCCTTTCATCCTGGCAGGAATGATTTTGGGCACTGTAGTGTCAGGTGTGCTGGTTGAGAATGGACATTAACGCGAATAACTTGGACTTGGTAGCACAAAGGGTCATATAGTTTTATTTTAATGCTTTTACTTTTTTGTTGTTAGAGCTCACACAAATTGAGGATCCAAGGGAACAATGGAGAAGGGAGCAAGAACGCATGCTAAAGGAATATTTAATAGTTGCCCAGGAGGCACTCAATGCCAAGAAGGAGATTTACCAAATAAAGCAGCAGCGCTTTGAACTAGCCCAAGAAGAATATCAACAATTGCACAAAATGTGTGAAGATGACAGCCGTTCCTATGCCAGCTGTGAGTTTGCTGTCTTTTCTTGATTTTTACTCCTACCCTCACAAGATGATGCGTAAGGAATAGTGTGAAATATTTCCATCACCTGCTTCTTCTCTGAATGAAGTTCCTGACTACAGCAGTGAGATGCTATCCTTTGACTCTGCAATTCCATGTCTTCCAATTCCTCTTGCATCTATTACACCAGAGATTGAATATTTCATAAGGATAAATGTTAACCTTTAAAAGGGATGTAACATTAAACAAGCATATATCCCAGCTGGTATTTTTACCCGTCTTGGAGCCAGCTGTAGTGATGCTTCCTGCAAGGCAGCAAAGGGCTGAATGTTGCTGGATCAGCCATCTACCTGTGCTCCTAAACTCATCCACTTAATGTGGGAGGCAGCCATCACCTTAGGGGATCCATTTTCTGTGGATCCATAGTCTGTTTAGCAAATTTATAAAGAGTTAGGGACAAGCTGTTGTGCTCAAGAGTACCTCTGACCATGAACTAGCAAACAATATTCTTGAGTACCAGCCTGTGATACTGATGTTGGTGATGCAGAGCTTTGTTTTCCTGCCCTTTTCATTCTTCAGATGCTTCTGGTGGCTTGGAGTAGATGATACACTTCTTCTCAATTCTGAAGATGTTGCACCACTGTCATGGCAGTTGGTTGGTGCAGTAAGAAAAGGTGTCTTTGTCAAAGAGCCAACCAGATTAGTTCAGAGGAGTGGCTATACCCAACAGCACATGGAAATGTAGGAGGTTTACTGGTTTTGGAGTTTTTCAATGGCTGTACAGTTGTTATAACTGCCACATGGCTCTTAAATGCCCAAGATTTAGTAAGAATGGGAAGCTCTGCTTTAGCCTTTTCTGAGAATGTTCAAGAAATCTGACTGGAAGGGGACTTAGAGCAGGTGTCTGGATAGAAATACTTAACTTCTGGTTCACTGGTATCTATTAAACCAGGGAACTCATATGTGTGCCAAAATCCTGAATAAAAAATGTTTTCTACAGCTGAGGTGTCCCAGATGTTTTGGACCAAGTACTCTGTTACTGTTGAACTGGGACTCTCATATTTTTGTTTAGTTTCTATGTATGTATACTGTGATTCAGTTTGTGACATAACTGAACGGTTGTGACTAGTCTTTTTTCTCCCCTTCAAGCTTCTGAAGAAGTGGCAAGATATTTTCCTGTTAAGAAAGAATTTTTCAAAAATGAACTATTGTGTAAAGTGTGTTTAACAACTGTTTAAAGACTTGGAATAGAGTAAAAGGTAGTGTCATCAGTGTTTTTTGAGATTATAAAATCTAAATTGACATTTATTGCAAAACCTTTCTAGGACCTTGGACTTTTTGTTTTTTTGAAATTTGCAATAGTTCTGTGGGATATTTTGCTGAATTACTTCAGGTGAATATAGAGAAATAAACTTCTGCTGAACATGAAAATATACTAGAAAAATATAACCTTTTTCATATTNTTAATTTATTTTTTTTTTAATATCCCTTTGGGGATTAATCATACTGTCAACTCAAGAAAACCAAAAGCTTCTTCTCCACTTGTTTTTCTTAATTTGACTCCTCCACTCCACTGTGGGATGCTTTTTTCTTATGTTACTGTTCAGAAGTATTAGGCTTCTAATTTGAGTGCAATTACATGACCAAAGTTGGATGCTTATATAGTGAATATTTTTGCCTCCGCCACGACTTGTTTCAAGTTGTTGCATTAAAAAAACTAAAACTTCACCAGGTGTTTTCCTCTGCTTTGCTTGTGGGTACTGCCATTGACTCAGTGTTGTCTGCTTCTGAGTGGGGAGGTGGTTGGCCATGGAGCAGGGAGGTGCCCATGCAGCAGTTTTGTGACTCAGTTGTGATCAGTGCTGTTAAAAAAAAAAAAATCCATAGAAAATCCTGGATTTAGAGAATTAGTCGGGGCATGACTACTCATTTTGGCAAGTTCCTGCACGCTCAACATGACCTTGGCATTGCAGTATTTTGAGAGTCGAAAGTCCCAGTGCATCCCCAGGCATGGATATGGGTTTCAGTGCAGCAGCCTTCAGCTCTGCAAAAGGA
Source organism: Regulus satrapa (assembly GCA_013396955.1). Classification (NCBI taxonomy): domain Eukaryota; kingdom Metazoa; phylum Chordata; class Aves; order Passeriformes; family Regulidae; genus Regulus; species Regulus satrapa. The sequence continues at coordinate 334,887 of VWZN01008156.1, read as the reverse complement.
TGGAAGGTCTGACAGCACAACCCCATCCATTCACATACCAGGCATTTTTCAGTGGGCCAGTGCTGCCCTGAATGGCTCACTCCATAAATCACGGTTGCTCTTGCCCAGTCCATCCTGTAGGACCTTTACTTCATCTGTGTAGGCTTTAGCTTGTAATGCCACAGCTTGAAATCATTGCCTGACGGTAAATACACCCTGTGTTAAGAGTTCACTTGCCAGGGTTGGTTTGTATTTCAGTTCCCTACACTGCTGCTTTAGAAGGCAGCTTCTCTCCCTAGTTGATATAATTTTGTTCTGCCAATAATTTTTTTAAACGTTAGTCCCTATCTTCTTGTTAATTTAGCGTACGTAGGAAGTAATTAGTAATTGTTAATATTACAAAAATGCCTTACATCAGTAGGTGCCATCATCCTATCACGGAAAGTAGTTGCTGTTAGGAAATATGTGGTGTTGCTGTATGCAATTTTTGGTGTTCAGCATGAAAAAAAAGTTTCAGGTGGGCCAAGTGGAAATCTTCAATTGTACTTCAGCACAGAGGATAATTTTAGAACCTAGTAACTTGTAAGAAAGAGAATTAATCCAATGGTTTGTTAAATAGTGTAGCATCTTAACAATTGTATTAAAGGAGGGGAGAAGAAGTAAAATACTGTTTTCCGTCTGTTTAGCATTCTCCGGATTTTCAGCCAATACCAAGTATGACCCATATCAGATTAAAGCAGAAATAGCCAGCCGTCGTGACAGAGTGAGTAATCTTCTTTCATTTTGTAAAAAGAGGAATTAGACATGGGGAAGGGAAGGGAGGAAGGGCCTTTTTTTTTTTTTAACTTTAGCATTTACACTGAACATTGCATGCATTTATAGAAATACAGTATTGAAAAGTGCTTTTTTTATTCTAACCCATTGCTCTATTAAAACAGCTCTATATTAACTGCATTTTGGTGGCTTGAGAAGTAATGTTTTTTCCATGTTACAAGTCCAAACATTTTTGTCACAGATATCAGAGGCAAGTTCAGCCAGGCTTTCAGAAACTGATTTCTCTCTGCAAACTGCCACAAGTAGCAAATGCTCTGCAGCTAGATTCTTTCAGTTCCAACCCACTGTCTTCATACCATTTACCCATTTTCAGTGAGGTTCTGCTGGACTGTAGGTTTAGCCACTTATTTAGAAATCTTTTCACAATTCAGCAGACTTATTGGCCAAATAGAATTTTTCAGCTGATTGGCCAGAGCCCTATTTTGAGAAGAGGGAAGCTCAAGTATTTTGACAATGATAGGCAGTTCTGTAACAAAAATTATAATTAATTAAAAATATTGTATCTTCCTAATCTAATATTTATATATTATATATACACAATATATACAATATATACAATATATTATATATACAATATATATTATATATTTATAATATTATTTTAAAATATTTATATTTCTATTTTAAAATTCCATATTTATATATATATTAAAAAAACCTAAACTATATGGTTTCGATAAATAAGTATTTTAAAGAATAACTTAATCCTTGCAGAGTAGTGTTCCATTTTTGCTGCAGTGACCACTTTTCACATGAGGGCTGCTGAAAATAAATCCCGTTCACCACCCTTCAAAGGCATTTATTCCATCTGTATATATTAATTACATGCTGACTAGTGTTTGCTTGTTTTAAATACTCTAAATATCAACATATTCTAAACACGAAAACAAGCCTTATTTATGTAAGTAATACTGGAAGGAAATAAACAAGGTTTTCACTTATGGCTATTTTCTTCTCTTCCTCCTTAAAGCAAAATTACCTACTACATGCATATGATAGTATGTTCAGGTGACTGTGTGCATAGGCATTTGAGTTGGTTCAGGAAATAGAATGAAATAGGCACTATAAAGTTTTTGTGTACTATGCTATGAGTGATGCATTTTCTCATTTTACTTTTGATGAGTACTGAAGGAGCTGGTGAGGGTATAGGAATGTTTAGTGGGTGGTCCCATGGATTTTGATGAAAGGGAGAGAGCTGTGCAGGATGGTGGGACTCTGACCATCCTGGTTTGCTTCCTGGTCTGGTGCAAAGCCCCTTGCTCTTGGAATAGAGCTGAAGAAAAATTAACTTTTAACTCTCTTTAAAAAAAAAAAATCTGTTTTGTAATGATATTGTCATTTATTTATGTACGTGTGAAAATCAAGAGCGCTCTGGGTAAATTCTAGAAAATATACTGAGTTGGGTAGCTCAAGAAGAGAGAGCTATTTTCTTCCTGCCCTGCCCCTCTTTTGGCTTGCAGTTCAGTCTTAGCCTCCCTACCACGTACTGAAACACCCCTATTCCACTCATTTATCTGCTGTCCCTTGCTTTCTCCTCCCTGTTACCTTCTGTTATCTCTCAGCTTTAGAGGACAAGAAGCTCTTTCTTTGCAGATCATTCTTGGCTCTTCCATGGTCTCCACAACCTACTCAGGTAGCTGTTTCCATAAAACTGCAAAAATAGGTTTTGGAGACATCTTTGCTGCGTCACTTTCAATATGTGCTCATTAGTTGGATCAAGATATTTGACAAGGGACTTGAGAGGGCAGGATAATATGAAAATAACTGCAGAAAGCCAGTCTGCCATTTCTGACCAGTTCTGCTGCCAGTAATTTCGTTTTCCTGGATTGAAAACTAACAGCGCTGAATGTTCTGTCTTTTTTGAAGTTGACTAAAGAATTGAAGACAGTTCAGAAGTGTCTTTGCTACAAAGGGAGAAGAAAATTTATATTGATTGAAGCTTGCTAGCTGTTAATGTAAGCTATTGGAGAAAGAAACCTGATAGAATATACGAGGAAATTGATGCTTTGAAAGCTGTATGTTTTAACTGCTGTTTGATTGGGCCTTATGATATTTAAGAAAGTGTTCTCTTATTCTAATGCAAAATTTTAAAGCAAAAAAAGAGAAGATAATTAAATTTATCACTTCCAGTTCTTAAAAGTAGCTTAAGATTTTGTATTTAAAAAACAATTATTTTTATTTTGGAAGTTACTTTTACTTATTTTTACTTTTAATTATTTTGTATTATTCAGCTTTCTAGGCTGAAACGGGAATTGGCACAGATGAAGCAGGAGTTGCAATATAAAGAAAAAGGAGTGGAAACTCTGCAAGAGTAAGTTAAGAGTTTGTGGGAGGATTTTTTGTTGGGGTTTGGGTTTTTTTTAAATTTCCTTCAAATGAATTTCATAGAAAAGTGTTGTCAAAAATGAAACATTAAATGCTTTGCTTCAGACTTTCTGCAGTGATAGAGATGCAAGGTGAGAACAATGTGGAAGGATGGAAGAAGAGTTAGACAGAATTGGTTGGAGTTGTGATTTCGTAGGTTCACTTGCAAGAACAACTTTAATAGGCCATGTTCTTTAACTCTTTCTCAAGATATTGCCACGCTGTAATTAGATTTTAAAAACTATTTCCCAAATACTTTTTGGAGATACCTACTGCCTGGACACAGCCCAAAGCACGATGCTGTAGAGTAGTTTCCGTGTGGCAATACCAAGGCTTTCTGGCTTGGTACTTTCAGAACTTTTCTTACGGGGATTGTTTTGGACTCTGTTCCATGTATCCAAAAGCCTGCATGTAAATGTGGCTCCTTGTCTCCTCCCAGTAAGGAAAGGAAGCTCAGTGCAATTTGCCGCTGCTCGCAGGGCTATTAGGCAGCCCTGCCCTGTTTCCTGCGTGCTCAGTGGTGTCAAAGGTTGTGAAATGTTGTGGTGACCCTCTCCCTGCCACTCTTCCTGCAGGCCATCTGATGGGAAGGGAACTGCCTGCCTTCCGTCTGTGTGTTGCTTAGTCACCTACACACAGAGCTCATACACGGGATGCCCAGTGGGACAGGGAGAGTGCCAGGCCATGAAAAAGATGGCAGGGAAACACAGGTTGTTGTGGCTTCCAGATTTCTTCAGCGAGGTCAGTGGCTAGACCAAGAGCTTGAACAGCACTTGGATCTGCCTTGGATACGTGGCTGTGCGTTTAGAAACCTTGACCATTTTTCCAGCATGTGTGTGCAGAAACTCAGGATCCTAATGCAGGATCTTCTTGAAAATGTTGGAACTGTTGCATGTCTAATGCATTTTGCAACATAAGTGCAGCAGCTGCAGAAATATTTTGAAGTTTTGGATTTATTGCATTGGTGTTACAAAGTATGGGCTTTTACTTCAGGAATTCTGATGAAATTCCAGGGACCCTGGAGCAGTTAAGGTACTTATTTTCCCATTTTGATTGGTACTAGGATAATAAAACAAATTAAAGGAAGATGAACTTTTTTAAAAAAGGAGTAACCCATGCACTTAATATTTTTTGTGTGTTAGTTGTTTGGTTTTTTTTAATAACAAAATTTTCTATTTATTTAAAACAAAGCTCTTTTGTTTTATAGTGCATTTAGAAAGTTTCACAAACTTGTTCAACCAAAATACAAAATTCTTACTTGGCAGATACAGTGCATTTCAGATACAGTCTTTTCTTACTTGGCAGATACAATCATTTTCAGACATAAATGTTTGGTGGTTTTTTTTTTTTCAGTCATTGGGAGGTAGTTGGAGATTAGTAATGTATCATATTAACTGAAAATTAGTAAAATAAAACACTCAAAGTATTTGCAGTTTCAATATACTAAGTAGTATTTTAAATATAGTCAACATCTTGGTATGGCAGCCTAGATGTGTAAACAGTAACAGAACAAGAGCAGTTTTGTGTTATGGTTCTTAATGATATTTTCTTTGAGTAAGAATTGCTGTGCCTTTTCTGCTTTTAAAATTTTTTTCCGTCTCCTGGTTATTGGGTTATTTTTAAGGGTATAGGTTCAATTATTTTATAAAAGGACTAACCACTTGACTAGGATGATGAAAGTATTTGAAGGCCATTTGAAACTCAAGATTGTTTTAATTAGTATAATTCAGTTAAGATAGTCTAGCAAAGTAGTGCAACCTTTTTAAAAGTAAAGTCTGCAAGTGATTAAGAATACAAATGTTAGTCTTGGATTATAGCCCAAGTCAAGTTGCCCATGCTCCAGGATGGAGTTATTGGAGAGCCATTCAAGAGAGGAATTATTTTAAAGCATATCTGATTAGTCAGTGGTCACTCCAGTCATGTAGTTGAAAAGTTCAGGCATGAGAACTCCGTGCTTCAGTGCCGCTCGTTGCTGCTGTTGCTGCGATCGCCCTCTGTCCCATTGGTGCACTGGGTGGCACTTGGTGTGTTGCTTGCTGGAGCTGGGGAGAACCTTTTGCCTGTGTGTTAGCTGGAGCTGAGCTCTGCAGTGACTTTTTCACTTGTGAAAGAGGTTTTGTTTCTGTTTCATGCTTTTATGTGGTTGTTTGTTTGTTTGTTTGCTTTTTGAATTTGCCCTTCTGGGAGATACATGTGCTTTTTTTTTTTTTTTTTTGAATATTTTGCTTCTAGGCGGAAGCGAGACAATTTGGAGAGTAGTTACACTAACAACTGAAGAGAGGAGCTTCTCTTACCTCCTTGTCTAGTCAGTAGACAAATCAGCCTGTGCAATCTCTCCCCCACCTCCTATATTTGTTGGGAGAGAAGGGTCACTCAAGTCAAGTACTGTGGCTGAAGTAGTTTAGTTTTTCCATATCCTCAGAGTATATTGTCTAAAAAGAAATTAATTGCTCCTTCTTTAAAACAAAAATGCTAGGGTTTTTGTTCTGTTCCCCCCCCTACCCCGCTTCCCCTTCCCCTTTAAAGTTTATTGTATTTCAGACCTTTCCTATTTCTATTGCATTTTCTAAATTTTTGGTCTGCGTCATTCTTCTTCCTTCTTGTGCTAAGTCGAATCTTCAAGTAACTGCCAAACTGCAAATGGCGTGCATCCTGTTCAGGTTTTTTAAAGGCATGTACATCACTTTATTTCAAGTGTAAGCCAAGAACAACATTAGAAGCCACCAAACTTCGGCCTTTACATCTGGCTGAATGTTTGCTTTGAAAGTCCTACGAAAATGGCATCATGGGCAGATACTGGAACTTGCTGCCAGTGACTCTCTGTGCAGCTTTTGCTTCTCTCAGAGAAAAAACAGCTTTTTTGGAGAGGGCAATTGGGTTGCTCAGTATTTCCATCATTTTATGTTGCTCTCTTGATTCAAATGCCTTTGTTAAATGCAGATCTCTTACATTGACATTTTCCATGTACAGTGTCTGCTTTGGACTGTGTTTTGTTTTCTGTTCCTTTTAATTTTAGTAAAATGGCTTAAACATCTTTGAGGAGAATGAAAAGAAAACAAAACCACAAAATGACTATAGAAGTGAGTTTTATGAGTGGATACACAATTGAGGAGTGCTTCTACAGCTTGAACACTGTCAGAATTCCAATATTCGTAGAGCTGTAGCTTTTTATCAGGACTGTACTTTTTACAGTATCATCTAAATTTGGCAATGTTGTGTGTGATAAACCTTTGGACATGGGTTTGTGTTTGCCCAGTGTGTAGAGCTCCCTGTTTGAAGCCTGCACAGATTCCCCCCCCCCTTGCAGGATGGTGCACCTTGGCCTCCCACAGCACCTTTGCCCCAAGGTGCGTCTGATCCCGTCACAGTCTGAACTTACAGGGTTAAATATGAGCCTTTTCCAGGACAGATTCCTTCCTCTGGCCTGACAGCAGGGACTGAGAAGGAGGAGCAGTTCCTTCTCCCCTGTGTTCTCAGTGACCCTACTGCTCCCTGGCAGGAATTTTGGAGGAAGAAGGCATTTAGCAACAAAGGAAATGAAAACTTGGCCAATTGGCCAGGAGAATGAAGGCTGTGAGAAGTTGGGAGTGATGGGGAATTAGAACTGGCTAAACAAATTGTAGCTTCAGACTAATTCAGAGGTTAGGAGTACTGAAAAAAACTTTAACATTAGGTTTTTGCTCGAGTACAGGCATGTGCTTTGTTGGAGCAAAATGGAGGAATGCAGAATCTGACCTATAGGACTGAAAAGATGACAAGCATATTAATAGTCTGTGTATCCTAGAAACATCTTTGTATCCTTACAGTCTTGCATATTAGTTGAATATTCTTGCTATTCATACAAAGGTCTGATCTATATTTGTATCATGCTATTTTCCATTAATAAAGTGGAAGACTCCTGTTAACTCTATGGCTTTCACAAGTAGATATTTATAAAAAGGGAAAGAATGAACAGACAATAAATAACAGGTAATTTTGTCAACTACTTGAGTCAGATTGGGTTGACAGCACTACTGATTTAAGCCTAAATATTTTTGGCAGTAGGAACTTCTCTGATTCTTTCCTTAAACAAATATCAATTCATAAGCTGGGCTCCAAAGTGGCGTCCAGGAACATAAATATGTGGATAACTGGACAGAAATCTGGTAGAAATTAAATAATTTCCTTTTCCTGAAAAGCCACCTTAGTCCTGGCAAACAGTATAATGAGCAGTTCTGTAGAAGGTATTTTGATGTCTAGTGTTTGAACATAGTTCTTAATGTTACAGTTACCTTCAGATAAAAATACGTTATCTTTTTAATGGGACTTTTAGTGATTTCGATTAGTTGTTTTACCATGGCTTTATCTGCTCAGGGTTTAAAAAATTAGTGAAGATTCAAGAAAACATTTTGAAAACAAAAATAAACCAGCCCCCAGCATTAGTACACATGATATTTAAGTCCTTTTTTGTTCTTGAACCAGTATTCATAAAGTATTATATGGTTTCTTAGGTAATTTGGGGAAATCTGTGTTCAAAGTAAAATCTCAAAATTCAGACTTACTTTGTGTTGTCTCCAAAAACAGTAACTGTCAGAAAAAACCCAAATTAAAACTGTAGAAATCAACCTGTTTTTTCCCTAAATATTGTGAACTACACAGTAAAACCCATGTTATTTTCATTTACCCCTTTTGATTTTTCATTTTAATGTTTTAATATTTAAGGAAGTAATCAGATGCAAGTGGAATTGCACAGCTCCTATTTTAACTGACTGAGACACTGTTGTTCACACTTTTGGTTTAATATAATATCTATCTTGAAACTTGTTAGTTAGTCTCAATATTTTTAATAGAGTTTGGGTATTCTTCTGTATGTATAGTATACCCTCTCCTACTACATCTTTTTATAGACTGATGTCCTTAGTGATGAATTATGTGTGTTTTCATCTTTATTCTGTTAACCTGACAGACATTTTCCTGAAGCTATTAGTTCTTAGCACTGGCCTAATGACCTTTACACTTACCACCTTTTCTCTATATACCTTCTTTTTATGCTAGATTGACAGGAAAATTGAGTTTTCCATATTTTAATGGGAACTTTACATGATTTTCAATAATTGCTGTAAATAACCTGTTAAAAGCCCATAGCCATTTATTGTAAATCCAAGAGCAAGTAGTTATTCTGAGAAGTTCACTATAGTCTATTGTCTTATTCTTGATCTATAAATCAAAGGAAATTATCAAGATGATATGCTGGACTAGTCTTCTGCATTCTGGTATGTTGTGCTTTACTGTTGAAAAATTTTGGCAAAAAGGTTGAAAACTCAGCCCATGGATGTTCCACTTGAGAGATTTTAATATGTCAAGATGAAAACATTAGTATTACTTCAATCTTATGTCATGACTTGTGCACTTACTTCTTGATTAAAGATTTAAAATCTTCTGGGATGTTCCCATAATGGTAACATCTTATATCTAATGGAAAAGATGTTCAAGAGGCCTATAATGGTAGGAAAGCATTTACAGTAAAATTTTGGGAATTACAAATGTCTTCCTGAGAAATTGAAATGCCTTTGTTAGAAACTTCTAAAGCAAGATCAAGTAGAAGTCCTGGAAGTGCTACTGCAATGTCTGATGCTGCATGAAAAATATGACAGCTAGACTGCTCATCATTACCCTTTGAGTTATAACCATCTAGGTTACTTTTAGGTTCATTTTACTTTTGGTGCATGGTATTAACCACAAACATTACTCATAAGTGAGCTCTGCATTAGGATATTAAACCCAGGAAATTTGTTGGTTCTGCAGAACCTGGATGAATAAGTGCTTTGCTTTGTCTTTAGAGTGGATTTGGCACTGAGTGCTGTGTTAATTCCAAGTAGAGTATCATTTTATTTTTGGAAATGAAGTGGTACATGAATAAACAAGAGGTCTTAAAAAGTCCATGTGCTTTCTAATTATGTGGAAATTTCTGAATTTGTCTTAATATTTTCAACAGGATTGATCGTAAGATGTCAAATGCTCATACAAATTACAGACTGGATGAAGCACAAGCTATAATGAGTGAACTTCGAACCATAAAGAAAGCTATATGCACAGGTGAAAAAGAAAGGCAGGACCTTATGCAGGTAAAAAATATGCTGCTGAACTACTAAATAGTGGTAGTACCATACCTATGTTTTCTTGCATGGAATTGCATTGGGTTTACCGAGTTTAAATAAGGAAATGGGATGGCCTGAACTGATTTTTCTGCTTAATATTTGCCAATAGCAAGCAGTTAAAAAAAGGTAAGTAGTCATTGTCTATACTGCGAGCACAAGACTTCGTATTAATTTCATATTTCTGTCTTAAGTAATGTTGTTAGCTAAGTTTCATTTAGCTCAGTGTTTTCATTGAATACAGCTTTCTGTTGTTGCGGTGTTGATGGCTGCTATGAAATAATGTTACTGTATTAAGAAAAAGCCTTTGTGATCTGTGGTATTCCTTTATAATTTTGTTTATGTCTCTTTGTATTACCTATAATGAAGTAGGGTTGAGAGTTCATGTGCTAAAATGTTTATCCTTGTGTCAACCATGTTTTTCCCTTAATATGTATTTCACCAAACTGGATCTCTGTCTCTGTCATACTTTTTGCCCCAAACTCTCAAGTTTGAGAGTATATCAAGGCTCATGTTAGTTTCCAAATATTCTCCCAAAACTCTCAAGGAGTATTAATAAATACAATATATATGCAAGCTTGAAATTGATGAATTAGAGCATGAATATTGAGGGGACATAGGCACTTGAGTAGTGGTCTGACTTTTGTATGGATTCTGTGCCCTGCCTCAGGCTCTCAGTTGTGTGTCTGTGTTATTAATGTGACAGGAGTTGATCAAAGAGAAATGAACCTCTGCCACCTCAGGGACTTTGCTATAGACTTGCTCAAATATCCTGCATATACAGAGATGTTAGGGACAGTTCTCTTCACCCAGTCTTCAAACAGTTGTTTGGGAAAAGGCATCTTTGTTACCTAAGATGGTGGGACCATACAAAATTAACATTGCTATGCAAACACTTTCAGATTTCTCACCTGTAGTGTTCTTCAGTTTTGGGGTTTTTTTGTGGGTTTTTTTTCTTCTTTTTAGTTGTTAAATGATATGGAAAGTTTATAATCTAAAGATAATGAATTTCTATAGTTGTTTAAGCAATTATTAAGTCTTCAATGCATTACACAAAGATCATGTGATGGCCCACAAATCCTTGTTCAAGTAGCCAGAACACTGAAGTCACTATGAAGAGTTTCTGCCTTGGCAACTTTTATTTTGGGCTGGCCAAGTTTTAAAGTGATTCTCAGTCTTCCACATGCCTGGCTAGCAAGAAGTGATTAGAAAGGCAGTTCTTCATGGATGCAATAACACAGATTTTAGGAAACTAACTGGTAGTATAAGGACTTATGTGTGAGATCTTGGAGCAGTTTAACTACTAGCCTTGTTTTTACTTCCCCAATAGATTTTTTTTTTTAACCTCTTTTCCTTACATTTTCAGTCGTAAGTGGCAGTAAATCCAGCTGTAAACATTGAGATGCTTTGAAAATCATATTTGGTAAACCAGCTTTAAATGTGCTTGCAGTTTCTTTAAATAGTGTTGCAGGAGTTAGAACTCTAGGATCTAAGGATTGGGCAGTGCTGGCAGGACCAGAGTGTAGAGGTTGCACAAGACAGAAGCAAAAATGTCAAGTGTTTCATCCTTCTTTATGTCTCTGTGTGATATACAGGAATGATGAGCCTAGGAAGTATCTTTTTACAATTAATGACAATCTTTTGTGATGGAATCCAATAATAGAACATTAGACTACATGTAGTCCAGGAGACTGTAGAAAACAGTTCCCACACAAATGTAGCGTGCAAAACATTTCATGTTTCATTACAATGGCTGTACAGAATTAAACGGCATCTTAGGTCTAATGCCACAAGGTCTACAGTTGTAAAAGTGATGTATTTTTGCCAGCTTACTGTGCTCTGCAAAAATATCCAGCTCTCTTTTTTAATTTTGACCAAAAATAGAATTACTTTCGGTGGCACCAAATTAATCTGTGCTATACCTTTTAATAACTATTTGAAGAATATTGTTATGGATTTAGTTAGCTTTTTCAAATAAGTGGAAGTCTGTTTTAAATATCTTCTAATGAGTTCAGAATTCAATTTTTATTTTTCTATTAATATTAAAATTGTATTGTCCTTGAAAACACTATGTTTTAAAGCTATTGTTGTTCCAACAGACTTCCTTGGGAAGTATTTTTATTTTAAAATTTGTTGATAGAGGAGTTAGAATTATAGTGTTAAAAAATCGGGTTTTATTTCAGAGGAAGGAAACCATTTCTTACCACTTTTTAATTTAAATCTGGCCAGTGTAAGCAACAGAACTAAACATAGAAGAAGTGACTCAGTCTTGTGTAGGTGCTTGGAAAATTGTAGCTGTTTTAGAAGTATGATAATTGGTTTAGTTGTGTGGGAGAGGGTGGTCAGATTTAAATTGGATGCTGTGATTACAAATAAAAGAAAATATGTAGTGCTACTGCTCTAAAAAAAGTGGGCAGACTTCTTATATAAGGTTGAACAATAAAGGTGTGCAGTTAGGTTTCTGAAAGCATTGTGTACATATTTCCCCCTATTTCTTTCATAATTTTGTTTCTGTTCAGTGCTTCACTAAAAGCATATTCTTTTAAAATGTTATCATCCTTGACCATTGGTTTTTGTGGGGTTTTTATTTCTTCTTTTTTCTTTTCTCTTTGCTACCACTTAAATTGGCTAAATAGGTTAGATAGGAAGTGCACTGAAATTGTGCAGAGTGCTCCCAAATCAGATGGCAACAGAAAATGGTGAAATGACAGAGCTCATTTCTCTCTTTTTGGGTAAATCTGGGCTGGTGTGCCTAGAACTTCACATTAACATTAAGCTGCTTCTCCAGTTTCTGTGGGATTGCCATATCCTTAAACTTGAGATGAAAGATGGATTCCTCTGTGTAGCTGGGAGGAAATTAGTCCTACTGTTTATAATAACAATTACAAATTGTTTCTATCTAAAACTGTGCTAGCTCAGGTTGTAATTTTCCATGTTAGGGTTGCTGGTGCCTGTTTTCACTCATCCAACTAGAAGGACTTAATGCATTTGTGCTTGGCCTCAGGCATCTGTGCATGTAGATGTAAGTTAAGGTGATACTGCTTGGTGATTGCCACCTGTCAAATGCTTTTTCATTTTTAAGTAGGGGCCAGGATTCAGTGGCTGTGCCTGGATAGGAAGCCTGGCCAGCAGCCAAGTAGCCCTTCATTAACTGCCAGGGAGAATGTTAGAGGGCATCAGGAGCATACCAGGAATTTGTAAAGTAGCTGAAATACAGGCAAAAGTTTTGATTTAAGTTCTGGCATTAGGATCTGTGGATACTGCGCATATCTGTAACATAATATGTGTTAGCCAAGGTAGGCAGATGGAACATAACTTGTTAGGAGAAACCTCAGGCTTTCTGAATCCTGAGTTTTTGTTGATGCAACTGGCTGTGCTTCGGAAGATGCCATGATCTGAAGTTATTATTTCCATGTTACAAACCCATTAGGGTTTCCTCTTGATTCTCCATACAGCAGGAGTCTTGACAGGACTGGATGATTTCCAGTGAGTTTTGATGAAGAGAGTTAGACAGGAGTCTACAGTTTTCATAAAGTAAAATTTTGGTGGTTTTTTTTTCCCCAGTGTTGTGAAGCAGTTCCTTTTACAACAAGTTGCAAGGATAAAGGGACACTAGCTAGGGATCTCTTGTCAATGTAACTTGAAATTGAATTTGCTGTTTCAGGGCTGAGAAGAAAATACATTGTTTGTCCTTCATACTAAAATGGCTCAGTTCAGTTAGGCGGTGGCAGAAAAATTGGCTTTTTTTGGTGGATCCAAAACAAGCTTCTGGAATTAAGTGGTGGTAGCCTTGTCCCACTGCCAGGACATCTGACACTGCTCTGCACTGTCCTCTCTCCTTGCCATTGCTGTTCATGAAATCCCAGTCCCTCTCAGAACTGTGGAGAGCAGGCAGAGACTGAACAAACTGTCCCATACGTGGTGTGTACCTGTGTCTCTCCTTGCCATTCCCAAGCAGGAAGGAAACAGAGCGTGTGATTTGAGGGGCTGTCAGGGAGGAACACAGGCCCCCACTCTGGCTGGGGAGCCCACTTGTTCACACATCCTGTACCAGGCTGGGTGTTGTCCCTCTTTGTCATCTTTGGTGGAGGCTGGCCTGAGGGAGGGGCTGGCATGTGAGAGCCAAGGGATGGACTATGTATGATGGAAATGGAGGCCATCAGGAAAAGCTGCTTTTTCTGGCTAGTTTCAGGCCTGCTACAGGTTCATAATCCTGGATGCTTCCTAGGCTCTGAAGCCAGATGCCTTCATCTTCAGCATAGCCTTGCTCTTCCTGTCAGTAGGAAACAGTTGCTGTTACACAGGTTCATTTCTGGACTCTACTAATTGAATTTGGTGTAAAAAAAAAGCAGCATTTCTGTGTTATCCTTTTCAAACTACACTTTGAAGACTGAGAAATCTTCTGACAATTGGATATGGATTTGTTTGTTGCAAATCACTGGTAGTCAGAGCCTGACTGAAATTCCTAAAGGACCATCCTTTTCTCAGTGCAGTGCTCCAGGGTTATCCCTGATTCTGTAGTTCAGACACCAGAGTAAGCAGTTTTAGAAAGCTTTTTTATGTGTATCTTTAGAACATTTTTAAAAAAAATTATATTATGATTCATAAATTACTACAGATCTTCAAATTTCTGATAATTTTTCCCCCACATTTTTACATTGTCCTTTATCTTGTGGTGAGAGGACAGAATGTTTTTAATTCTTGTTTGATGCAATGCTTAGGATCTCTGTCGTAAATGACAGCTGGCGCAGTGATTTTGTAACTAATACTACATTATCTGTAATTTTTGAACAAGAAAAAATGCACAATGAGAAAATAAAAGCAATATGAACAATTTTGTTCTTTTAAAGGCTTTTCAAGAGCCTGTAAACCAAACCTATATTCTAAAAAAAATAAATTTAAAGAATTGTTATTTTGTGTGATTCTGTCGTATTCTTCTTTATCCTCAAAGACTGATGTTTGTGCTTTATTCTGACAGTTTGTGTCATTGTCTAGACATTTCAATGATGTCCCTTGCTTAACCCAAAGTGTAAAATGTCTCTTAACTATGTGAACCCTGGGTAAGAGAGCCCAGGGATGATATCAGCTGTTGTAAAAGTGCTATCAGTACAAGGTATTCACCAAGTTGGATGAGATAACAGTAGTGACTAAGGAATGTAACCTGTGCAGAAGATGGCAAAAGGGCAGGTGAATCACATTTGTCTTCCCTATCAGCTAACGTGAAGTTGACAGCTGCAAGAGTTAGAACTTAAAGCCATAGACAAGATAAAACATTCATAGATCTAAAATAATATTGTCTGTTCCATGCATCTTTTAGAAGGAGAGATTTATTCCAAAGCAAACGTTTTGCATGTTCAAAACACAGCAATGAATTTCATATTCTGTAAATAGCTCTGTATAGGCAAGCTACCAGTCTTTTAAAACCATTTTTACATTTTTGTTTCTGTTATTAACTTTTTGCATTTTGTTTTCTGTTATTAAAGAGTATTATAAATTTTTTTTTCTTCTAATCTGTTCAATATATGTCTTCTCCTTTAGAGCCTGGCCAAACTAACAGATGGATTCAGGAATAGCTGTTGTATTACAGATTCCCTGCAGGATATCCAGCACAATTCTAGTTCACTCAGTGACTCCTGTTTACCTCAACAACACTGTGATGCTTGTTCTCAGACTGACATCACTGGAGAGGTATGTGAGTGTTCCTATGTGAAACATTTGCTGTACAAAATTAGCTGCTTTTGAACTATAGCGATACAGTGTTATTTACGCTTTTAATTTAAGCGGTGTTGGCTGGAGCAGAAGGAAAAATCCAGAGCAATACTGGTGGTGAGGGAGTTGCAGTTGCTTGTTGTTTCCTTTGTGTGCAAGCTGTGGGCTTGGTGGCTCTGCTGCTTGAGTGTGGCAGAGGGATGCAAGGGCATGCTTGCAGGCAGTGACAGGTAAAATCAGCTCCTGGACTCAGCCAGCCTAGCAGAGCACTTCTTGTATTACCACTTTAGTGACTGCAGCTTGATCTTGGAGTAACAGCTCTTGCTTAGGTGTCCATGGACATCTTCATATTCCCAGCTCTGAATTCCTGATACTTGTAATGAGGCAAGGAGGAAGAAAATTCTTTAGCCAGCTTGAAGTTGCAGCAGAGACATGAGATTGTCATGAGATGTTAGCGTTGTGGTAGTAGTGATACCTGTGTATTTTTTTAAATTTTATTTTTTCCATCTTGTTTTTATCATGCTTGTATTCATTGTTCATATGCATTGAAGATGTGCAGTAGATCTTTAAGCTCTGTAAAGTTTAGATGTTACTTTATATTTAGTTAGGAATCATCTCATTGTTGGCTTTATCATCCCATTTCTCATCTATTATAATCCTCCTTCACTGCTAGTTGTCCGATTGGATGTCTCCAGAGGGTCCCTACAGAAGAGGAAACCTTGTTTTTGAGAAGATAGATTCTTCAGTAATCTAAGAAAACTGAGTTAATACTAGGTTGCCTTTCAGGGTGTTAGGCAGGTGGTGTCTTTGAGGTGTCATTTTTCAGGTAGATGGGATTATTGAATTCTGAAACAAATTACCAAAAGGAGCACAGGAGCATTTTCCTATTTGCAGTACACAATCCAAGACAAGTACACTGTGGAAATTATGTTTATCAGGTATACGCTTTTTGTAAGGGAAACAAAAATACATAATTATCTTAATCTCTTAGTGGAAATGTTGTTAGTGCCATGTGAATAGAAATGATGGGGAGTTTTTACCCATGGGATGGGGGAGACAGAAAAAGCAGCAGCTAGAGGAGAACTCTGAAGGTGCAGCAATGCACTTGTGTAGGGGCTTAGGTTTTAATAGTTGGACCGTACACAAACTTCTGAGGAGGGAGGTACTAATGCCCTAAAATAGAAGTTACTGTAGAAACTCCATGCAGTAGGAGTTGCAACATAAATGTGCATTCTTAACTGCTTCAAGGACCAGGTGGTTTTTTTGTAGTAATGTTTAAAATGCACTGATGTTATAAGTGCTAGGTAACACATCACAGTACAGGGGATGTAATCTGAATTACTTCTAATAAAGGTTTTCATAAAATAGCTGTATCAAGTAGCAAAATATTTCAGTTAAAGCACTCTGTTTTTTAGGCTTAGATACCAAGTTGAAAAGCTTTGACCATTTATCAATGACTCTATTTGCTAACCCTTGGTTTCCAGGTTAATAATTTATTGAAAGGGCTTATTTATCTCCTCTGCTTTTAGCAGAAAAATTAGTTTTGCATTTCTAAGGCACAAAATTGATTTTTTATTATGTTATTACTTAAAGCATTGAGATTTCCTTAGTGAGTCCCGTAAGGAAGAGTAATATATCCCTTTATTGTGATGAGAGTGGTTTTAACTTGTTTCTTCCTTTCTTTTTCCTCCTCTCTGTGTTTGTCAACTCTGCAAGTTTGGATTTGATGACAAAACAAGACTTGTAGACAAAGTGAGGCTGAACTGGCAGTATGAAGAGGCCAAGAAAAGGTAATTAGAGATAAATCTATTTGGTTTTATATTTACTTTTGTGATTAAAGTTTTCAAAGTAGAACTGGAACCAGCCTCCTAGCTGAAATGTCTTTGAGGAGACTAATTTGCTCTCTATTGAGTAGTTCCCAGATAGTGGAAGTTTAGGTAGATATAAGACATTATCATAAGATTTTTATATTTGCTCGCAGAGATAAAGGTAAATGTCAGCCTTGTTCTACACTTGTATAAACACGAAATTGTAGTGGTTCAATTAAACTGTTTTACATTTTTTTTGCCCTCTTTCTCAAACCTAGATATAAACAGTCCTTAAACTTACACTTATCAGCCTGGTCTGTCAGGATACATAAAGCTTTGCATACCTGTGTCTTCAGTTCAGTGTACTGAAGCCATGAAGGAGAAAGAATGGAGAACTTCATGTAAGATAAATGAGGATGTTCAGAGCTGAACAAAAGGGTACATGAAAATAAATGTTGAAATTGGAAAAAAAGTTTGATAAAAATGAAAAAAAGTATTACTTGAAATAGATTGATTCTTCAGTAAGTCCTTCAGTCTAAATGCTTATTGATAGTATTTCTTCTGTGGAGGCCAGCCTTGGAGTGTTTTTTCATGGGTTTATAGATGTTTTAAAAGTACTATCTACTTAAATTTTTTTGAGGGTCCTCCTTGCACCTCATTGTTTTCAAACTATTTGACACATATTCAAGGACAATGGTGTGGGTACAGATGATTACTTGAACTCAGGAAATTAATGCACTTATGATTATTTGAATTCGTGCTGGTAGAATATTCTCTTCCTGAATTTGACTGGCTCTTAGAAGATTCAATATAATTAGCTTTAAAAACCAGAGTTTTAAAATTTGTATAAATTATGATTTTTTTTCTTTTCAACGTGTTCTATTCTACCAGTTTTTTACATCTCTCAGAACGAGAGTTAGAAAAAATATTCAATTCTTTTGCCTCTATTTTTTTCATATCATGGTGGCTTTTTCTTTGGGGGGAAGCTGTAATGCTGTCACATGTTTTCGTAGGAATTGAAAGTTTATAGGCAGCACACAATTTTGTTGTTCTTGGAAAATTAACCCACATTTGGTCACAACACAGGCTTCAAAAAAATTAGGTTGGTGCAAGCAAGTTAGGAAAACACAGCTAAATCTTCAGGATTTGTAACTTTAATGGAAGTCTGCATCGTACATACTGCACATAAATACCAGTTACTATTGCCTAATAAAGGTTAAATAATTGGGGAAAAAACAAAACCAAAACAAAAATATGTCAGTGTCCTGTTTGCTCACAGGGTAACTTAGCCCTTAATAGTCCAGTGAAAATGTAGCGACTTACAGTCGCTGAAAGAAGAATGACAGAATTTAGTTTTGTACTGATCAGTTTAACAGAGCCGTTGATGCTGTGAAGGTTGTGTTAAAATGTTCTTAGTTCAGCTTTCTGACATAGCTTTTCTGTGTTTTTCAAAGCAGTTCTCTTCCTGTTGGTTTATTACAGGGAAAAGAAAGAGTGGTGGTTTTTTGGAGGGGGTGAGGAGGATTTTTGGGTTACTTTTTTTTTAGTAGCAAAGCATTTCTTAGCTGGAAATGCTGAACATTTGTTTCTGCATGAAATGCAGTATTTCTGCACATCAGAAGTGAGCTGGTGTTTGATCTTAATTAAGTGTAGAGAATCTGGGTAACTAACCTTCCAGCTAGAGAATGGTGGTTGCAATAAGAGTAGTTTTGCTTTCCCAGGATAGCAGCTCTGACAATGGTCTGTTATTTAGCAAAAGCATGTTAGTTGCTTTAGAAGAGTAGCCTTATTCTGCCCAGTATGTTGTACGGAAGTAATCAGCTTTCAGCTTTTGAGTGGAACTGCACAAAGCTCATTGCCCCTACCAGTTATCTCTGTGGTTGCATTCTTCATTTATCATGCATTCCTTCCCCTTAGCTTGCTGGCATTTCTGTAGGGCTTTTGTCTCTACTAAATATCTTTGTGTTCGTGCTCCCTTGGCTGGTGAAATATCTACTGTTACTGCACAGTGTGGGTGACGGAATGTGCTGCGATGGATTAAATCTACAGAGTAGAAAATTAAAATGCTACAGTATGTCACAATTGTAAGGCAGTATATTGTGACTGCTTGCTTGTCAAGTGGGTGTGGAAACATAGAGCAAATAAGTACAAAACAAGACAAACTTTTAATGGGAGACTTAAAATACACTGCAGGAGAAAAGTATATCTTTTTCCTGAAAGGAAAGCAGGAAAAAAGCCCCACAAACTGAAGGATAGAGTGTTGCATTTTAGTTGCTCTTGTGAATCTAGCCATACATAAGCAGAATATTTGCCAGATGTAGTAAAATATCTTTAAAAATTAAAATATGTTCTCTGTATTGAGAGTCTAAGCAAGAGGAAGGGCTAAGCAAGGAAAGGCACTGCTGGGATTTTTGAATGAACTATCTTGAGGAATTCAGGAGATGAGACCCAGTGATTGCAAAAGATCCCTCCTCCCTTATAAAGGATAGTTTCCTTTTAATTCCTCCTTCAAAAATTGTTTTGACTGCTGAATGGTTTGGCCTTTGCATAAATTAAGACATTCACATAGCTCTTTTCCCCCCATCACTTTCCCACTGGAAGGAAGTTGGATGATTTGCAATTTAATTTTTCCCATGGGTATTTCAGATACCGTACACTGTGAGTTCTGACATTTCCAGCATGCTGGGGAAGAGATCCTCTCCTGTTTCTGATCCAGGCTCTTGGAGGAGTTCTGTAAATTCAGCTTTTTAACTCAACAGTCATGCTGAAAGTAGGCTCAATCACTTTTCTTCCGCTCTGTGCTCATCCCCCTCCCCCATTATTTCTAAATAAACTGTACCTTATTTCCATGAAATTTCTTCTCTCAGATCTGCCAGTGTGGCCCTCCAGAGAAGCAGGAGGGGGAGGGAGGACGGTCCTTTTGAACAGACAGCCTCAAGCTGCCTGGATAAATACTGTTTTCAGTTTCAGTTGCTATTTCAGTAAGACCACCTCTCATGAAAGTACTTGCACACTGGAAGTGTACCCCTCAAGCACTTTTCTGAATATGCTTCTTCATAGCATGAGAAATCAAAAGCAAATTGTTTTTCTTTGATAACTCTTAAATTGTGCAGTTCAGTAAAATGAAGTTACATGAAGTTTATTCATGAAATGTCATAGCTTCAGTGCCTCATATCCAGTGAAGTGTGTTAAATGGTAGGTGAAAAATAATTCCTCCAATAAGAAGCAATGGAAGTTTCAGCTGTGGGGTTTTTTTGGTTCTTTTTTTGTTTGTTTGGTTTGTTTTTTGGGTTTTTTTTAAGAGTCCAGTCTGATGGTAGCGAACTTTAATGAACAGATACATTCAAACATCTTCTACCAGTTTACATAGTTTGGGTAGTATTTATTTGTATCTTCTGTAAAGTTGAATTCAAAAATGTTATTTTAACTTTCATTTCATACAGACATGCAGTGGATATCGAAAGAGATTTATTTTAGCCTTGAGAAAACCTCTTCCTCAGATGTCCTTAATATTTCTACATTTGTCTTTAAGGATGTTACTTCTTTCTGCTCAGTATGGTTTGTTGCAAACTTGTTTCATTTCCAAACTTAAATTTCAGTTGGGCCTTTAAAATCACTAGCATAAGCTGAAGTGTGTCAGTGCAATTTGATATATATTGATAGCAACATTCCAGTACTAATACAATAACATAGTCAAGTATTTTCCTTTTTGAATTTATCTTGTATAGGCAGGTTTCAAGGTCTAATTACCTAATCTCTAGTGAAATTCAGTGTATTTGTATGCTTTATTCTGCTGAACTAATTTGAAAATCTGGTTTACAGATGAAGTAATTTGTTTGATATTACATAAATACTTGTCTCAGCTAAACCTAAATCTCCCAATATTGGTTTTTAAACATTAAAAAATTTCATTGGGTTATAAAGGGAGCTTAGACATGCTTTTGAACTTATTTAAGGTTTTGTACTATTTCACCTGTGCATTTGGGAAAACTTGCTTTTAGCAGATTTTTGCAATTTTCCTAAAATCTGTAAAATGCCAGTGGACTCTAATGGTTTCTTGAGTTTCTTTAGCCAATTTAAGACCTTGTTGTTATTGAATGAATTGGGTTGTCAGGAAGGCTGAGTATTCTACAGAGCATACTTGTGTTGTCTGCCAAAGCCACAGTGGCACATACTTGCAGGAACAGCCAAAATAGACACAGTGGAGAAATTTTGTGAGCATTTCGCTGAGTTCCCCAGCTTCTTGTTCTTTCAGTTTCTTTGTCTTTCTCTAGCATTCCCCTCCTTGGATATAAATCATAAACCATGCTCAAGAGGGTCAGTAAATACCAGAAATTACCAAGTTCTTACACACTTCATAATGTTTCTTCAGTCCCACAGCCACCTCCTTTAGGTAGTGCATATGGGATGATGTCCCCTGTTACTTGGTTTGTCAGAGAACTGGGTCCATTTATAAGTCTAGGGAAAAATGTAAGCAGGAATGATTTATGTGATCTTAGCCACTGTTCTCTTTCAAATTACGACTGGAAAATTTATTTTTTTCCCCACTGGTCTTCCCATATCACAGGTAACAAAGGCCTCATTCCTAGAGTGGTATGTCATGTCATCCAAAAGCCTAGGTATTTAAATGTAGAGGAGTATTGTTTGGTTTCCTTTTTTTTTCCTTGTGAAATTCAAACCATGTTAAGTTTGAAGAGCAAATGCCAGCTGTAGGATACCCCTAATTTGTCGATTTTACAATCATTAGTTAGTACCTTTGAATTGGTTCAAAGTATTTCCCTCCCCGAGATATGGGGTAAATTGTGATTGTAAATCACTCATCTCACAATAAGTGATTTTTACTTACTTCTTATACTCTATTTAATAAATATCCTCTTGAGCTCAGCAATATAACTTCATTAGTGCTGGGTTCAGGTTTCACCCTTGAAAGTGATTTTCTGGACAGTAACAAAATCTTTAAGGTTCCCTGGCTCTTTTCAGTGATGGAAGGGTTGCCCTATTTTGTCAGGGGGAGAAGGATCTGTGTAGAGTTATAACAACTCAGGCATGTTACTCAATTTAATTAAATTGTCTGATTAAGTTTTGCAATTACATGCCTTTTCTTCCCCATAATGTAGTTTGTATAGTAAACTACTGACTCTACTGATCTCCATCCTCGTGCTGTGTCTACATTATCTTGAGGAAGATATCATTGCAGATGCCTTGGTATGCCCATTTCAGGGCAAGTGTGCCATTTCAGCTCAGTGTTTGCTTAAGATCATCATCAGATTAAACCTTTGTCATCTCATCTGTGCCCCTCCCTTAACAGGAACTGTTATGTTCATCTCTATTCGAAATTTTTAAATACTGAATTAAGTAGCAAGTTGGCCTGTCTACCTAGGGAACCAGTCATTTGATACCACCTATTCCGGTGAGGAATGCAAGCTCCTCAGCACTTGTTATGCAAGGATGGGAATGGGCAAAATGCCTGGAATGTTCATGGCTCAAAATTAACAGTTTTTTTTCCACAGGAATATGTTAAATTGCTGGATCAGTAGGAACCTCAGTATCTGGCATTAGGCCAGATAAAAGCACTCCTTTGCAGTGACTATGATTACTTAAGAAATAGTATCTTAAAAATACTCATTAGGAAGGAAAAATGTGTTTGAAAAACAGAGGCTTCATATTGGATCCTAAATATTTTTTTTCCACTTTAGGTTACAATCTATGTCAAGTCACTGATTTCTTTAAGTGGATGTTTTAAGGCAAGTTAATATATATGCTGAGTTTGACAACAGCCATTTTCTTCTAACACAGCAGCAGTGAGAATGGCAGTATGTGTCTGGCATAGGCAAGCGTTGTGAAATGGCTTATTGATGTATTTATTGTAACTGGAAGAAAAGCTCATGTCTGAGGAGACAGATTGCAGTTACGGAACATACTTAAGAGGACTTTTTAATGAAGTTCTGAGCATAACTAAACAATAGTATGCAGATATTTTTTGTTATTTTGTGAATGAGACCATGAAGGCCTTAAGGGTGAGACTATGAGAAGGAGACCATGAAAGCCTTAAGGGTGTCTTCTAGAAAAGGAGATAAATATTAAAAAGTCTGTCACTGGTAGCCTCTTGGAAAAATTTACCATACAGAGGAATTCCTCAGTGGAAAGCAAGCAACAAAATTGCCCCAAAACTGCAGTTCATGTGCAGGAAGTAGAGGTTGCAGAAAACTGGCTTATAGTTGCTTCAACAGATATTATATAGTCTTTTGTGCCTGCTTTTTCTTTGTGTAAAGGGAACACTGTAGAAACATGAAGAGTTAGCTGAAAGAGCTAGCTAAGAGTATCAAGGGAATCAAAGTAAATACCTAATCAGAGTTTGGAACTCTTCAGTGATACAAACTTTGTCCACAGCAGTTCTTTTCCCCCTTTAGTAACAGTATAATTAAGTTATTGTATGAGAACTTCCTACTTTCAAAGCATCACCATAACAGAAATTGAAGGGAAAAAACAAACTTTAAGCTCGAATGTCATACACAAAGGGAGTTACGTGCTCTCAGAAAACTCAAGAGTCTAAATTAAAACCTCTTGTATTTAGTGAAGGTGGTTCTACAGGCAAGTGGAATCACAGATTTGCTAGTGCTGAAAGAGGGGGATCTCTTCCCTGGTCATACTTCTCTCTTCCTTGTTTCCTTCTTTAGTGTTCATTTGCATCTGTGGTCTGCTTCTTAACCAGCTCACCCTGCAATGTAAAAATAACTAGCAAACTAATTGTGAGTATGAAAATTAAGGAAAGGGTCAGTCCTTCAGCTGTCTTATGAAGAAACACAGCAACCTCAGATGAATCTCATGTTCTTTTGTCCACAAGCTGTGTAGAAGCTTATGAACACAAGCAAATAGTCCAGGCTCATCTGATCCACACTTGCTTGCCAAGCTGTGGTAACTCAATTGTACCGGAATTCTATGATTCTGTTGAAAGGATCTTGAATCACTCTTTGTTTAATTTGGCACGGAACACCTGAAAATCAAGCTATATGTGCTTCAGGAGTGTTTACTGAATATTTAACAGCAGAGCAGCCTGGCTAGGGGAGAGAAAGGATCCTGACTCTGCTTGCTCTTTCTGGCCCCTGACATTTGGTCCATGGGCAAGGTGTTCTTCAGGAAGCTGCATCTGGAATTCATGTACAATAGCTGAAATGAAAAATATGTAGACTGTATGTATCGGTCCACAATGGTGCTTTCAGTAGCTATTGGCAGGAAGTTGGTTATTAATGCAGGGGGGAGGAAATGGTATTGAAGGGCTTGATAAAGTATTCTGCTTTAGACAAGAATGCAACATAATACCCAATTTCTTTACTTGCTGAAATGAAATCTAAGGTGTGTGTAGGGGTAATGACAGTGAAATTCTTATTCATATATGGATGCAGTCACTGCAAAATTGCTAGTATTGATAGTTTATTCCCTTCCCCTGATAATAAGATGGCCAAATACTTCCCAGATGTCAGTAGGAGATAAACTTTATTGCATGAAGTTTTGTTTTCAGATGGGGGAAACATTGCCTTTGTCGTGTCTATGTCTTTTCTTTTATTCATAGTCACGCTGTGTGAATCTTCTATTTGTGTGTTACGTGCCTTTACCTTGATTTTTTGTTATTAATTTTCTTTCTTGCCAGGTATTTTTGAAAAAGATTATTTTAATCAAAATCAGTGAACTATATCCCACTTTTATGGCTGGTTTAAAAGTGCCTTTTAAACTTTTCTTATTTAAAGGGTACGTTCAGATGTACTGATCTTTGTTTGAATGCTGCCATTTCATGGTGAAGATGAAACTGAGGTGTAAACTACATAAATGTTGTACAGTTATTGAGTTTTAAATGTTCAAAAATCAGAAAGCTAGGTTTTCTCTTACTTACCTCTAATTTTAACTGTTGCATTCTAAAGTGTCTAAATTGTCATTGCAAGACAAACATAAATACCTAGCAATAAATGTTCTTCCTCTTATGCAAAAAGAAACATTTGTGAAATGTCTAGCTTTACTTCTTTGTATTATTGATAAGAGTTCAAAGCTTGTTTTTAAAAAAACCATTTTCTTAAAATTTCAGCTGTGGAATTATTCTTTAAACTGTGTTTTTAAAACTTGTTTCATGTAATGGTACAGCATACTGAGATATAAGAACCTATTTTTAACTATAAGGCATACTACAGAAAAAAAAAGCATATTCAATTGCATATTTTTATGATAGATTCATGTAAAGCATCTTGTATTTTGTAACCAGTAATCTTTTTTCCAGATGGGTGTTTCTGTTTTAATGACAGCTTTAAAATTTTGTTGTCATTTAGCGTAGCCTAATATTTTCAGCCCCTTGAATCATTCCTCTAGAAGGTGGAACATGGTTGTATGGACCTTTTGTCACTAGTTAAGTGTCTCACCTTTAGCTCCTTCAAATTCTTACTGCACTTTTGAAATGCCGGTTTAAGATCTGATTGTGGAAGAATGAGGAATGAAAAAATGTTCAGCTTCATCAGCCGTACAGGCAGTAAACTTGAGCACTAAAATATTAATTGATTTATTACAAAATGAGAGAGCTGTGAAGACAGCCTGTGCAGTAGATAAAAGCACTGTAGTTCTCGCACATCTACTCATGTAGGAACACTTGCAGTTTTTTACTGTTTTAAAAATACACAAAATAATTTAAAAAACCCTAAAACAAATCAACCAAACAAAACTCTCCAAAAAAAAACCCAAGCCCAACCCAAAAAACAGAAACAAATAATCCTTCTAAACCTCTCTAAATAGTCTCAGTTTGATATTTAGAAGGCGTCAACAGGCTTCACATTTTGATATTTTCCTCTCATGTTTCTCTTCTGCATTTTGAACTATATTTATCCTCTTTTAAAGAGTTTCGAATATACAGCAGCAGCTGGCCTTGCTAGATAATGAATCCTGGCCAGGAATGGCTGAAGCGGACAGGGACCGTCTTCAGCTCATCAAAGAGAAGGAGGCTCTGCTTCAGGAGCTGCAGCTCATCAGTCAGCAGCGACGATCCCCAGAAGACATTGCACGTTTGGAGGAGGAAAAAAGGCGCCTGGAGGATGAAATTCAACGAGCTCGGGCAACGTCTGCTCACGGAGCCACTGAAAGGTTTGGCAACTTGAATCGTTTTCTTCTCCGTTGTGAGATCCATATAGGTAGCTTCAAAAGGACGAGTAGGGAATTTCCTTGTGTTACAGGAAAAAGTAAGTTACTAGAGAAATTTCGTTTCAGACTGCTCCTGTCACTATTTAATTGTCTTGAACTTTACTGAAGCAGAGTTGCAGGGATGTCGAGTAGTTGGTTTTTCTTTCATTCATCTAAAACTTCTGGATACAAAGAAGAAATCTGAATAGAGTCTCAACTGATGCTTGAAATAGGTCTGAGTGATACTGTCTGATAATGGAGACGTGAAAAATGGTACTTGGATAGGGAAATATTTTTCTGTTCTTTGCGGTGGAGTAATAGTAATCTCCAAAAGCATCAGAACAAAGATACTTTGCTATATTTAGTTTCTGCCTTATAACAGGAAAGTTAAATGATTGTGTTTTTGCTGATTTTAATATACAATATTTCCTTTTCATTTGTAATCTCAGCAGTGGGAACAACTTCCCAATTCTGACATTCAGAGACCATAGTAAGCAAAGTCATTCTTGAAAATTTAAAAATCAAGTTATATATAAAATCAACAACCAGAAAACATATTAGTGGAAGCGCAGTGTTTGTTTTAAAGTTGCCTGGCTTTTCCTGTAGCCAGAGTAAAGGGCAAAACCTCTTAATCTCTTTTTACCTTAGACTCCTACCAGTGAAAGGGAGAAACTACTTGTTCTTGTTTCTTGTAAATAGTGGTAAAACCTCAGCTTTGACACTTCAGGAAAACCTACAAGAACCAGCTTTAATGTGATCTCTGTACAGGTTAATATTTGCACAATTAAGACACTTTAAAAATGTTTGAACGTGCTTTCCATATACGGATTTTGACAACTTCCAAAGTTTCTTTGAAAATGCTTACTTCAGGCAGTAAATTCAGGCAATAAATAGAAAATTTGCAGCTAGCCTTCAGGTCAGTGTAATATATTTTGCAATTTTTGCCATATTATTACATTGTCTTTCCAGCTTAAACTGACAGAAAAGGGAGTTCACTTTACTCTGTCGTGTAGTAAGTTTTATTTGTTGTTTTTGGGCTCTCATGTTAGGTAGTGCATACTGTGTTGGCAAGAAGGCCAAACTATTTTTCCATGGAGTTCATGCTGTGGAAACCAGCATTCCACTGTGGTACTTGATATTTCAAATGCTAGCAGAAAGTTGAGCAGAAGTTAGAATAATGCTGGTGGGCACACCATTTTTGTATAACAAATTGAAGGAAAGCTTAACTATTGATTAGTAGCCCTGATTTGTTTGTTTGTTTTAGACTCAGAAATAACCAAAAATATTCCTAATTCTGCTTTTGTATTTCCACTTTGTTCTAACTGTGAAATACAAAGGTATTTCTTTCTTAAATAATTAACACTTCTTTTCAGTTCCTGAGTTTTAAAAGCACTGAGTTACGCGAAGATCAAAATGAACTTAAAATCTATATGACAGAGGTGGAGGTTTTGTTGTTTTTTTGTTTTTGTTCTAGTGTTGTTTTTGTTAAGATTAGCTGGCAGCCTTATTTGGAGGCATTTCTTACCTTTTAGCACGGGTACCTACCCTGCAGCATCGATCACTGTGGAGTGTAGGTTCCTTAGTTTATTTTATACAGTAGATGCTGTGAATAGATCTGCTTTCCCCTGCAAGGTTTTGGATCAGTTAAGTTTCTTGTGTCCATTTGTCCTTTTTTTTTTGGTTCCTGCATGCAGTGCCTATATGATGTAAGTTTGCATAGTTGAGCTATGAGCAGCCTTCCTTGTGCCACCCACTTGGCCTGGGGTGCACAAAGGCAGGAGAAAAGCCTGAGAGCTGCTGTTCTATCCGGGAGAACTCCCTTTCTTTGATTTTTAAATCCTGTTCATTAACATATAGAATTCTAACAGTCTTCTTTGCAGCTGAGGAAGGCCTGAGGCAGTCTAATAACTTTGATCTGTTTTCTCTAAACTGTCTGTAGATTTTCCATTTCCAGCCACCTTGTGATGTAGGGCTGGAGTTGTAATTGTCCTGGACATACAAAATGTATAATACAAATCAGAATACCACTCTGATATTATCTAGAAGTTCAGTGGTTGTGCTTGGAAAAACAAAACATCAGGAATATAATTCTGGATCCAGAAAAAGAGTAGATAGTAGATAAAATCTATTATTTGAAATTCTAATAATGTCAGAGTACTGAATTTAAGATACAGGTGTGTGAGATTGATGTTGACATTAAAGTTACATTGTATTTGTGAGTTGTGGCAGTGGTACCGAGTAATTCAGATGCTTGTTATTAGAATGGGCAAAAATAAGTTGCAGCATGACCTTTTTCTTGTAATGTAGTAATCAAGATGCTGTATTGCCTGCTTAAATATAATGATAAATAAATGCACCTAAAACACAAAGAGTAAGAGCTTAAATTTGGCACTGGTGCCTATGCTTAAGAGAAGTCCTTCAAACATTTTCTTTTTATCTTTGAAATTTTACACTAATTGTCTTGGAATTTT
>VWZN01008156.1:246260-301012 GCA_013396955.1 Regulus satrapa | reverse complement strand
TTTTTTTTAGCAAATGGAAATTTTGACAGCAAAATTTCTTTTGAAGTTTACTTTTTTCAACTAATGACAATGAGAATGTTCTTTCATTCAGGGCTGTCTGATATTTATCAAGCTTTGGCCCTCAGTAGATCTGGAAAATCATATATGTTGTTAACTGATTTTGTTTATTTAAATAAGAAACTGGAAGGTAATGGTCTGTCTTAGAAACCTAATTTTTAAGCAGTTCTGTAACTTCCAGCATTACAAAGTCTGTAGCTTGTGCTGAACTTTTTTCTTAACCCCAGATTTGGTGTGTCTTTGATCTTGATCAATTTTTCCTGCTGATTTTTTTTTACCCCATCCCCCGATTCAAGGGTATTGTCTGGTGTTTGCGTCTCTCCCAGATTTGCTGCGATTGTCCAGAGATTATTGAATGCTTCTGTGGCCTGCTCACAGTGAGCAAATAATTGTCAAATTACAACGTTGTTGTAATGCGTGTTTTTCATTTTATTATATTGGTGCTTGAGTCTAGCTTTTCCTTCCAGTCAGACTGGGAACATGAGCCTCCCAAGGACAGAGCCCACAAGATCTTTCCTCTGCTACATTTATACCAAATGTTCACATAGGGGGTGAGCCAAAGGCTTAAAGAAGTCCTCCTAGTGTAACTTGTTGGAATTAGTAAAGAAATTATAGAAGCACTTAAAAAAAAAAATTATAAACTTTTTTTGAAGTTCGACCTCTTTCCAGTTTTGTAAAATTTTTGAGAAACTTCAGATTTCTTTATAGATTGCTAGTTTTAATTCTTCATGAATACAGTGACAGAATATTCTCCATATTTCCAGATGGTGAGGTAGGCTTACCAAAGCAAAAGTTCTTTAAAAAAAAAAAAAGAGGAAAAAACCAAGCCAACCAAAGAAAAAAACCACAATCAAAACAACCCATAAAACTACCACTTTTTTACAAGTGATGCAGAGGAGAGCATGGTTCAAATACAGTTTTTTTGCTTTCTGTGTGCTCACTTGAACTTGGCTCTCATTTGTGGTGAGGATGTCATGAATAGCACTGTACAATGTGTGATGTACAAGAAGGGTGGGATGCTGTAACTGGAGATGGGGAGGAATGGTAGTTCTTTCTCTGGGTGCAGAGACAAGTGCAGACCTGTTCCCAGCCAGCAAATAGATCTCCTGCATACCTAAAGCTGAATGAATCCTTCATTGAATTTGGAGGAGAGGTCCACAGGGCTACTTATGAATCCAAAGGACAGAGAACTGGCTCTGCTGATATACAGGAATTTCAGTCCCAAACAGGACTGGGTGATTTTTATAACACCTTTGTAACACTGTGCTGTTAGTAGTTTGGTAACAGGAATGTATTTTGGGCTGGCTCAGACCTTGCTGGGCACCTTCTCTGCCAGTTCCACAGGGCATTAAAGCTGACCTTAGCCAGAGCCTTCTGTTGATAACAGTAGTGTGGTTGTGTTATCTGGGAGACTTGTATCAAGTTCTCCTGTCCTGATGTCCCATCCTGGTGGTGCTTGGATGGGAGGTGAAGTGGGTACCGTGCAGGGGGGTGGCTCACAGCTGGGCTCCCCAGGTTGTGGATGGTATTCTGCGGAAGAAAGCTTACTGAGTAGGGGACAGAAATAAATGTGGATGCCTTATGATAATGTGCAACAGAGGTACTCAACAAGTTGTTAATTTGAGCAAGACATGCTTCGTTCCTAGCTGGGGCTGCAGGCTGTAAATGTCAACTGGTGCTTGTCTCCCCATGCGTTGTGCTGCTGTCACTCGGCTAAAGCTGTCAATGCTTCCATGCTGTTTTAAATTCGTAAGCATGAGCAGAAGCAAATAAAATGCTTTCTCCACTTTTGAAGTGCCATCTCTTTGCCATTGCTTTTCTGCTTTGAGGAGAGTCATTGAACCTTCAGCAAAAGAGGGCAAACATCCTTCCCTGCACAGTGAAGAAACTGCGCTTCACAAGTGTGTTTAGTGGTTTTCTCTAGGGCTCAAAGGAGAACAACCTCAAGTTAGGCATTATTGTTGAAGTGTTGAAGCCTTTCCTGTGCAGTTCTTGAGTGTTACTGCTTGTGCACGTACTGGAAAGGATCAGTAGCTGCTATACCTACTTGCCTGTGCAAAACCCAGTATATAACATATTTTTTTGGTACACTTGCACCATGAAAGTGATTGCTGAGTTGCAGTTTATTGTGTGGCCGGTGATTCGGGGAAGAGTGGCAAAGGAAGGTGAATATTGCTTCCTCCTTTCCCCCGGTCAGTTTTCAAAGTAATTCACCAAGAATTTGAAAAAAACCACTGGTCTGAGCGAGCTGGCAAACACTGGTTCTTTTTGATAATGCCTCTCAGACTGTAAATGAAAGCTGCTATTATGCGATGGTATAAACAGTATGCTTTGAGACTTTGTGTTAGGAAACAAATGAGAACAAAACCTCACATTGTATTATCAGATAACTTTTAAAATAAAGAATTAGTCTCTGTGTTTGTTTTCAGCCTATTGTATATTCAGTAGGTAAATCTGAAAAGCTTAGGATATCATGTGTACATATGTGTATTAATGTAAGTCTTCCTTTAGGAAGGAATTACTCTACCAGAAAAACATTTAGTAACAATGCAATTGGTTTATACTTAGCCTTGTCACAGAGCAATTAGCCACAAACTTCCTTCCTTAATTCTCCCACAGAAAATCTCCGGTCAATTCCTGTTCTAGGCTTTTAACTTTAAGTTAGAAGAAAAATCAATGAACTGCATTTGTGCTGTTTTGCTGCTAGTTTTGATACAGTACATGTTTATTGCTTAATTTTGAAGAAGTTGCCTTGAGCTGATGTTGTTCTCACTTTTTTCCTCCATGGCAGCTGTAACTCTGCGAGGAGACAGCGGCAGAAGATCGGAGAGGAGAGCCAGGCGAGTTTCAGCATGTCTCTCAGATCATTCACTGGCTAGTGACAGTGGCGTGTTTGAAGCTTTAAGCAAAAGGTCAGGTGTATAAATGCATAGTAAGCTGGAAATATTCCTGTTCTGCCACATGGCCCAAAAGAATTAGTTGTGAATTTATTTGTAGGCTTTCAAAATTGCTAGTTATTAGTAACATGAAACTGCTAGGTTGCATGTTTTAAAGAAAAGAAGCTTTTGACATCCAGTCCACTGTCGTCTTCAAATGCCAAGTCCCTTTTGCTTTATTCTCTCTGACATTTTAACAACGTATCTCCCTTGAAAGATAGTTTTCTCATCGTATTAGTCATAAATCAGTAATCTTATTTCACCCATCTGTAACAAAATAAAATTATAAAGAGTGTGACTTACAAGTCTGAGTATCATGTGGTGAAAGTATAACTGCAAGGAAGAAACATACGAACTGCTAAAAGCCTAAAAATATGTAGGTTCACCAAGTGATAGAAGGATGTATAAAGACATGATTTAATACAATTGTTTTAATGTAGGAAGCAGTAACTGGCAAGAGGATAAGGTTTGGAGGATGCTAAAGAGAAATGGAAGACAAAATAAATACTAAAATAACCTAAATATATTGGAAGAGTAATCCTGAAACCTCAAATTCTACAATTATGAATAACTACCACTGTATATTTTTATATAGATGTCTCAATTCCTTCTACATTACCAGTAAAAGTCCCTCTGTATTGCCAAATAATTGCTTATTATCCACAAATCACAGAATAAATATTAGTTCATCATTTAGCAGCTTAGGTCACTATGTAGTTTACAGTACTTTCTGTTCCTGCAGGAATGATGATCTGGAAGAGCCTGTTTATGGTGATGCTGCCAGTAATGAAGAACCACAAATACATGTCGGATTTCTGTGAGTAATTACTCTGCTTTCTCCCTATCAACTCTAAAGGAATTGCTCACTACTTTTCTTGCTTATGATTTTTAACTTTTTAATAAATTGGATCACGGTGGGTATTTTTAAGAAGTTTCTGAACTGACAGCCACACTTCAGTGGATGTAGAGTTTAGTCAGTCACGTGCCATTTTGTGTTGGGGATATGCCTTGACCAAAGTTCATTCAGTATCCTTTCAGTGCTGACTGATAAAAGGACCTTCATTACATCTCTCAGTAGCATTTATTTTCATTGTCTGGGTCATTAATGTGGGTATGGGTATAGGGATGTGTCTCTGTAAGCGAGATCTTTTTATGCCAGACAAAGGAGGATTACTTTAGTACAATCACAGGTGAAGACACACAAATACAGCACAGTCCCAGCTGTACAATACATCTTTGAAATCCTGTGCTTATGGCATGCTATTGTTGGTAGTGAGAGTAGCCTGGGGAGGGGCAGATTATTGTCATGCGAGACAGGATATCATATCTTAGCCCTCCAGAATCCTCTCTGCCCCTTGGAAACTAATTCCTAAGATTAGATGTTTTAAAAATATCAACCAGGTTTGTTAGTGGCATTTCAAAATCCATGCTGATGTGAAAGAGTAGAATTTAAAAATTTGTTTACCATAGCCCATTAAAATAATGCAGATGGATTTTTTTTTTAATGTAACTGATATGTTGTTGCACGAGCACACACACAAATGCATATGGTGTAACTGTTTAAAGTAAGGAATGTATTTGATAAAACATGTTTGCTGTCAAGAGCACAGGAAGGCCAGTTGTTATTCTCAAGCTGAATAATGTTTAATTCACTTAGATCTATTAACTTTGTTAGTGTGGCTAATTGAAGCTGATCTGCGCAAGAAATTTGTTGAACAAAATGTGCTTTTACATTCTTTAAATCTGTTTAGTCTTCATCTTTATTTCTTAAACAAAGTATCGGTGATCGGTGACTAACACAGAAAATTCATTTTCCAGGCATGACAGTGGAAATGAATGTCTGCTAGTCCACGTATTACAGCTGAAGAGCTTCACTAGTCTAGTTGTTAAAGAAAACTGCAAAATGTAAGCTTCAATTTCTCCCAGTCTGATAATTTTTTGTTCTATGCTGCAGTTATAAATACCGTAGATTTATGTGATTTCATTCAAAATTAAACCATTTCTGGAGAAGGTGGTATGTCTTCATTTCCATGAGGAAAGGGTTTTTTATGGTCACAGAGTATCCCTTTTCTAGAACTTGCGTCACAATGTTCAGGTAACAAGTGTAGTCTCTGTGTTCTTACATGTTTATTATGCAGAGGAAAGTTTGTTCAAAGATGTCTGTGATATTCCAGAGTAAGCTTAGTGTATTTTTCTCAATTCCTATGGCAACATCTATATTAGTCAGTAAGAAATATACCTTGTCTTTTATCGTTAAGAAGGAACACCACACCAGAAAACATGCAAACAACAACAAAAAGATTTGCAGACTTTTGTGGCCTGTACAGCTCTCCTTGAGTATCCATGAAAGACCTTCTGAAGATAATATTAACACAACAATAACAATAATATAAAAAATTAATTCTAGCTGAGAATCAGTATAAAAGATTGTGTATTTTTCAAATTTTTGTATTAAAAAAAATAATAAATTTTTGTTGGTGCTACTTTTTCAAATATTATATCACATATAGAACATAGCTTAGTTTATTCTAATAAATACTTTTTAAATAATCAGTGCTGTCATAAAACACTTTCATCTAGTGATATGTATCTTCACATATTTTAAAGAAATTCAACATGTAAAAATTGTTGATATTTATTTCTGGGAGAGGTTGTTTGAAAACTAGAAAATGAAGGTATGATATCATTATTGTACTGTAAAATAAGTCATTTGGTGGGAGGTGTTAAATTGAAATATATCTTCCTGAATGAATTGTTCTTTGTTGAGAACTTCACCATGCTAATTCTGCAAAACTGCAGTGGAAACCCTTAATGTAGGTCAGTACATTAGTGTTGATTTTTTGCTCTGTTTTGGTGTGACTGCAAGGGCACATGATAGGGAAGAATGTGGGTATTGTGTATTACTCAGCCATGTTGTCTTGTCATCAGAAAAAGAAATAAGCATCATCTGAAGAAAGTAGTAAAATAGAGTCACCAAAGAAAAAGATTAGTCCAGAGGGTTTGTTGGACATTGTTGTCAAGACAAGCAAACATTTAAGTGACTCAAAATGTAGTTCTGTTCTTCATCCTTCTTAACGCTACCTTTGCTGGAATCAAGAAATTGCATTGCTGCAGGGTGAATTGATAAGTCCAGTCAAAAAGTTAAGTTTCTGTTACCAAAAAGCAGAAGAAGCTTTTATCAAGTTTAATAAACTCCTGTGTGCAAGTGCACATCGATTGAATCAGGTGCTGTGGCAGCCAGTGAGCAGAGGAGCTGGGTCTCTGCCTTTTTACAGCCAGAGAATCTCTTTAACTGATGCTCCACAGTCCAGTGTGCTGCAGTTCCACCATAAGGAGCTCTTCCAATTGTCCTCTAGCCATTTATTTCCCTGACAGTGTGAGCCCCTCTTTGGTGGTGGCATAAGAGTTCCTGCAGCCATGTAGTCAGCTTGAGTGAACCTCTGAGCTGGAGGGGGGTTTTTAATCCTGCAGCCTTTGTGGGTTTTTAGCTAGGTTAGCTTTTTAACCCAGGTCAATTTTGTAATGTGGGTCACAACATAGTTGCATGAAACTGTTTGCTGGCATGAGGAAAGGAATAGGATATTGCAGAAGCTTGGCAAGCAGTCAGGACAGGGGGAACATGGAAACAATTCTCTAAGTAGGTCTGCTGCTTATTCTGTCAGATGACAGTGGTTGTTGATTTTGTTTTTGGCTTCAAGTCTTAAATTATATGGTACTACATATTTAAATTTGCCTTTTGAGACTGTAGATAGATACAGTGGCTGCAGATTTCTTTTGCCATCTGCATTTCTTAAGGAAGGAAAAAGGCTGTTTAGTGGGTGGAAGGAAGAAATGGATTGGTGACACTTATGGGACAAAATTCAATTGCCCAAACATAGGCATGTGTTTCCGTTTGAAATAGCATAGCATGGCACCTGGCCTCCAGCTGCTGCTGCTCAGAGGGAGGCTCTGTGTAGCTCTGCCATAGATCCTCTTATAATTGCTAGCTTGTTCTAGATGCCTTGGATACCTCAGGGCAGCTCAAGTGCCACTTGGTGCCTCTGCTTGAGCACCAAATTTAAAAAAAAAAGAAAAAAGTTTTAGGTTAAAAAATACAGCATTTTGAGAGCACCCTTGCAGGTCTGTGTTAGCATGCAAAGTAAATTCTGGTGATTAGGAGATCTCAAGGCAGAATCTTAATGTAGAAGTTACACTGATGTTTTTGCTCAGCCTTATTTTGGAAAATGCAAAATAGCTCTATCTGAATTGTGTTATTTGTCTATTTTGCTGTTCCCAGTCATGTGAGAGTTTATTTGCCACCGCTTGAGTCAGGCACACCAACCACTTACTGCTCGAGAGCTTTGGAATTCCAAACTCCCTTAATATTTAATGAAGTGTTCCGAATCCCTGTGCACTCAAGTGTTTTGAAATTAAAATCACTGCAGCTGTATATCTGTTCAGTTGATCATCAGCAGCAAGAAGAACTGTTGGTAAGTGGTTCTGTTTCTTAAAAGTAATGTGATACGGGAAACTAAAGTTACCTGAGGAATTATTTTTTAAGATTAAAAAGGGAATGTAAAGACCTTATTTTTCCATAATAAGTTCTGATAGAGATACATGTTTACATATGTAAGTATAGTTCTGTCAATAAAGAAGTGAGATTTTAAGACATACTTAATCTGACAGCTTTTTGACTATAGTTTGCTCAAAACTTAGGTTTCTGCATGATACTATAATGCCTGTGTGAGGAATCTATACCATTCCAATAGGTTCCTACTAAAAAAATCAAATACAGACCCCTTGTTACTGTGTAACATTGGGTGAAGAGGGCTACTATTACATCAGTCTTAACTTCATTGCATATAAGGTAATAGTGGCCCTGGAACAGTTCTGAAATCTCAGCCTTTCACTTTAAAATGAGATGTCATGTACTAACTTCAGGTGTGTTTAATGCTAGTAGCTTCATTTAGCTATTGTCAAATACAAATATGCATAACTAAATATGCCAGGGGACTGATGTCCTGGCTGTTTTGAAGTGAGTGGGCTGTCTTTGCAGTGGTTAGTTTGAATGGGTTAGTGAAAAGAATGTTCAAGCCTGTCAAAGAAGTTGAGAGGTATAGGCAGCACTGTCATGCTGGGCTGTGGATAGGAGGTGCTTATTTGAGAAAATATGGCCAAGAATGTGTTTCTGTTAATCACTTTTAAATCTAAGTAGTATCTCATATAAACAGGCAGCTTAATGTTGGTAGAAATTGATCCAAGGTCTCATCTACATTTGTCTACAATGTCATTAAAGAGAAAACATCTCAAGAACAGGCTGGATGTATTGGTGTAAAATGCTTTCTACTGGTGTATCCTGCTCCTCTGGGAAGCTAAATAGCTATTTAGTGTAAAGTATCTTTCTGTTGAAACAAATGCATCTAAGTTTAGGGTGCATTCATTCTAACTGGTGTTATTGAGTTGCCAAAAAAATTATAGGTCTTCAGGTTATCTTGGTAGGGATTTTGTTCTCTTTCATGGTCTTAATTTGGTTATGTCAGAAGTAGCTTTGTCAACAGTAATAGGTAACATAGTTTAAGGTAATTTAATGATACTCAAAAAATAGAGCAACAATGCCAGTTTCTTAAGATAGGTACATTGAAGAATTTAAACATTATGATCATTGTTCTCTTCAGCTGTAATTTGAGAATGAGCATTTTCTCAAATCAGGAAATCATTTGCTACCATCTGCCTCTCTTTGGAACTGCAGATGCCTGTCAACAAGGCCGCCGTCCTTCAAGATATCTTATACTGAGATTTTCTCATCTATGTAATAATGCATGTATTTCTCAAATTCTTAATGACTGCTTTCTTTTCAATTAGGTTATGCCAGTATAATATTTTAAAGGGCAAAAACCAGACTGGAGTTTATCCTAATTTATATAAATACCTGTACCTAATAAGTACAAACCAAAAACATTCTGGGAAATAGTTCCGTTATAAAGAAATAAATATACTACACTTGTGGGGATGGTCTTTGCATTTTCTCAGCCTCTTATGCCTTGTGTTGCTGAAAGATCTTTTTCTGTCTTAAGTTGGCTTATTTCTTCCCTGCTGGCCTTGTTAATGTTGAGATAAGGGAATTGTTATTTTCCATGATTAGCATATATAGTTCATGTTACAACAGAAAAGAATTATGAATGTCTTTCTTGCAATCACCTGGTATTGCTGCTTCACTCCCAGTTTCTCATATTTTACAGCCCTGACCAATATTTCCCCATGTCTTTATTTGATTTCTTCTTGAGTGAAACCTTTTCTTTCATTTTTTGTTTTAATATCGGAACATCTGTCCCATTTTTTTTTGCATGATTTTTAAATCCTGATTGTTTTCTCATGAAGAGATATGTCTGACAGATGTCTCAGAGAATATTCATAAATGCTTCTACTGTTCTGCCATCCAAGTTGTTAACAAATTCATCAGAGCAGTCATATGAGATATCTCTAGCAGACCCACCTTGGTTTCCTCATATTTTTCCTCATCTTTTCCTCATCTTTTTTTCTGGAGTAAGCTCCAGATCTTGAGGTGGACATGAAATATTAATTAGTCCGTTCAGTACTGATAATTCTTAATTGAGTTTGATGGTGATTTTCTACTCACCAGCATTCGATCACTCAGGAATGGCTGATTCCCTTTGTAGAGGCAGGGTTTTTTTTGGCAGACTTGCTCAGCTGCCTAATAAGTGCAGTGTATAGGGCAATGTCAGGTGTCTTAAGAGTTAGCCTGTGCTTCTTTCAATATTGCAGGCAGGAAAACAGTTTTACTCTCTACCTCCTAAACTAAACTCTGTGTGTCTTAAACATTTTCCAACTCTGATGCAAAAGTGTGAGCATTTGATACACATTTATATCTTCCACTGCATCAGAGCAAGTAGGAAATTAGAAGGCCTCTATGTCATATAGAAAAAAGGAAAGACATCTCTGTAGCCCTCTCATATACTAACATGAAATGTCTTTCTCAGTAACATGCTGTATCCCCATGTCACATATTTTGTTCATCTCAAAAACTTTTCTCCATTGTTCTCTATGCACCTGTTTAAACAGAGCCCCAGGGAGCATTTGTCTTGGAAAAACAATGCAATGATTTTTTTTCTTATTTTAAATTGTTTTCTAATTAACTGTTTCTTCACCTGCTTGTAGTTGAATGCAGATTCTGTCTACATTTCCTACTGCCTCTGTTGTCAGAATCATTGTATACAGTTATTTAACTTGTGAGAGATGAGGGCCATTTTTACAGGACTTTTCTAGTGATATGAAAGAAAACTTTCTTAGCATATGGCTCATTAGCATGGAAATGAACAGGTTGCAGAGATAGCCAGAGGAACAAAAAGCAGTAGTTAAAGGCTGACTGATAGAAAACCATTGGTAGATCCAGCTAGTGAACTGATCAAAAAACCCAAATCAAACAGGTAGCATGGATCTGTTCACAGGTGTTTTTCTTTAGCTGAACACCACTGAGAAATTTATTACATAAGCTCTCTCTGATGGAGTAGGGCTACTTCAAAGTTTGAAGTACTTTTAGTGAGAAGCCTCCATTAAAAGGGAGATGCAAGGATGGCCTGGAAAGTAGAAAAATGGCTTTATAGTCTATTTGATTGCCTTATGATATAAATAGGCAGGAAAAAAATGGTTTACACAACATTTTTTGCATTTCCATTTAAAAGATGCCTCTAAGGGCCAGAGAAGGAAGGGTATCAGAATACAGTTAGCTCAAAAGCCCCTCAAATTAAAATAGTATTATTAAAGTTTTATTAATTTAAGCAAATGTAGAAATCAGATATGTAGTTGGGAAGGTTTTAAAAGTAAAATATTAATAGCTATCAAATGCCAGTTTTATCTACAGCAGTCATACAGATTTCATTTTTCAACTTTAAAAAATTACTATATATTCCAGTTCCTCCTGGTAGTAAGGAAGAGGCACGAAATTCAGAATCTTAGACATCATAACACAACAGAACAAAAACTGTCTCTTTTTAAGAGACTGTAGTATTTGGTGAAATAGGAGTTTTACACTCTAAGTGAAATACTCTTTAAATGGGAAGGTGTCTATACTGCAGGATATGTATCTTTTTGTGGTCACTGCATTTTGTTTTTTTACAGGGAATTGCTCAGATAAACCTGACTGATGCAGAGAGTTGTGGGGAGATGCAGCTTCACTGGTACCCTGTTCAGATCTTCACTGGTTCAGAGCCCCAGAGAGCAAAGACCAAAAACCAATGTGAAGACAGTATTCCTCAGTCTTCTGGAAATGTAACTACAGTTAAAACAGTATGGCTCTAAAAAAGTGATTTGTTTCCTTTATTTGATTGGCAGGGTGACTGTGATCTTACCTTGGGTGCAGGTTTTTGAGTTATCACAGGAAGTGATAATTTAACTCTTGGGGCAAGCGCTGGATTTTAGAAGACTAATTGAAAACTAGATCATGTCTGGGCAGCTGCTTGAAGTGGTACCCTGTATATGTTTGTATGCTTGTTCCCAGCCCAGCTAAAACACAGTACAAATTTTTGCCTCTGCACTTGAAGAGGCTGTGCAATTCCATCCTTTGAGATGTTTTCAGCCCTTGTCTGGGCTCTGGACAGCCTGACTTGGCTGTGATGCCTTGCTTGCTTCAGGCAGCACACCAGACTAGGGGACCTCCAGAGGTCTCTTTTGACCTAACTTGCTGGATGATGCTCCAGAGTCAAGTAAAGTCTGCCCAGTCTCTGTGACACGTTGAAAATCACATACTTTTGATGGTTAAGATTCAAGACAGATTTTTTTTGGCTGGAGTTTGTTTTTTTTGTTTTTTTTTTTTTAAGGAACATATGACGGCTTTGTATTTATTTTTTT
Source organism: Regulus satrapa (assembly GCA_013396955.1). Classification (NCBI taxonomy): domain Eukaryota; kingdom Metazoa; phylum Chordata; class Aves; order Passeriformes; family Regulidae; genus Regulus; species Regulus satrapa. The sequence goes on along the minus strand of VWZN01008156.1, from coordinate 289,175 downwards.
ACTGAATAATACACATTAAGTATACACACTAAATACACTGGTTTGTTCAAGCAGTTTTAATTAAAGTCTAATTTATCTTTCAGGATGCAGTGACAGCCCTGTTAGCTAGGACCACTGCCCAGCTGGAAGCAGTTGAGAGAGAGCTGGCAGAAGAGAGAGTAAAACTGGAGTACACAGAGGAGGAAATCTTGGAGATGGAAAGAAAGGAAGATCAGGCAGAAGCCGTATCAGAAAGGTAAAAATGGTTTAAATAGCTCATCAAACAGATAATACCTAACACTTCCTCAAAGATAGTTACACTATGGGTATAGTCTGAAATAAAGCAGGAAAAACAGTAGGTCATTATTCTGACATTTGCTCTCTGTTAGTGCTGGAAGTATAAAATTCTCTTATGTCATGATCTACAAACAGGAGGAAACCTTATTTGAATAGCTGGTTGAATTTAGGGAATTTGGGGAGTGGAAAAACATTATATCAAACAGAAACTCTGCTAGGGAGGCAACTATAATGAGTTTGTAACAGCCTTGTATTAAGAAAAAGTAAATAAAATTTAGTGGTGACATGGGACATTGTTAGGGTTAGGGTTGCACTTCCATTGCTAAAGATACCCCTAGTTTGTTACATGAGTTGTGTTGTTCTTTTTGTTACTGCTTTCTTAGTGTTGTTATAAAGACCAGAATACATGCTTCAAGAAAATTAGGGAAGGTGACTTTTTTCTATGAAATGTATTTGCTTATTTGCATTTGCAGAAATACAAGTGTGCTATGTTCTTCTGTTGAAAATACTGTATTTTTTATTGGAGAAATAATACTCTCAAATTATAAACTGGCTTAGATAATGTAATGCATAATTGCATGGGGGTTTTAACACCTGTGAAATTATTGTGATGTTCTGACTTTAGGAGCTGGCAAGCAGAATCCATTGACAGTGGATGCAGTAATTGCACCCAGACTAGTCCTCCTTATCCAGAGCCATTTTGCGGGGATCCATTAGCTGGACACATGTTTGCAACTCAAGCAGGCCAGTATGGTTCTGGAAAAATGCAGCCTCCACCACTAAAGGTAATGAGAGAAGTCACTGCAGCATGAAAACTGCCTTCCTGCCTGGCACAGTGAGCTATGCTGTGCCTGGAGTTTGTCTAAGTGTGCCAGGAGAGATAAGAATCAGTCAGGACACTGGCAACCCTGCATGAGCACTGGCTTTGTGACAGCTCTATTGCGACTGAGTTGGTAGAAGTTCAGTCTTTAGGCCTGAGGGGTTTTTTGTTTTACTGCTTACTTCTGAAGAGAATTTGGTTCTTATATCAAAAGGCAAACTATTTTTACTGTGGCCATTATGTAATCTATAAACAGACACTTGTATCAACTTTTGCATTTACCTGAAATTGTAAGAGAAAAGATCATGATCAAATTCCAGTGTCTTATTTCTGTTAGAATTTTGAAAGGAATTGTGAAGAAAAAAATTTTAGGACTTGTCTTAGTATTTCAGTGTTACAATAACATGGAATAATAAAAGTGCTGAAACTGATGTATTTAAAGTCTTTTGTACTCAAGATATGAGACACTGAAAATAATCCTTCACAAGCTGAAATCAGCAGACTTCCACTGAAGTAGAGGAACATAAGGTGTTTGTATTGCCTTTAGGGAAGATCACACCTCTTATGGAGGAGTGAGTTTTTTAAAAGTTTGGAAGCTTCGCTAGAGTAGCTTATGTTTTCCAGTTTTCTGAATGTTTTAGTAATCTTGTATAATTGTGTGAACAGTCTTTCAGTTCCTTTTTTCTTCTTTGTTTTCATTTAAGTTCCTCTAGTTTTAAGGTGGTTACTTGCTTCAGAGTCACTGTGCTTATTGAAAGGTGACTCAGTTTTCTTCTGTTGAGGCTGGAGATCAGGTGGTAGTTTGGGTAATGCCCAATTGCCAATCCTGAATGCAGTCCTTGTGCTGTGCAGCTGTGATATAACTGCATCTCATAATTGTTACTGCTCCAGCAAAGGCTTCTGAAAGGTAATCTCACAGGTTTGAATGACCAGTTTTAAAACTTTTACAAAAGTGGGGTGATACATCCTCTCAGCTCTCATTAAAATTCGAACCTAGCTAGCAGGGCAAGTTGTTTACATTTGATATTGTTGAAAGGTCTGATTGTCTTTGCTAGGAGAGAGAAAATAAGGAAGAAAGAAAAAAAAAATTTCCTTTGTTGAAATTTTAGGTGGATAAGGAAACGAACACTGAGGATCTGTTTCCTGAAGAAGTTGCTATTCTTCCAAAAGAGAGAAGCAGCCGCAGGCCACGGGGCTCTGCTTTTGTTCGCAGTAGCACAATTGTTCGCTCCCAGACCTTTTCGCCTGGAGCACGAAGTCAATATGTTTGCAGAGTGAGTAAAGCTTGGACAGGAAGAGGGGGAAGGGGTCTCCACACACAAGTATATTACACATTTTTGATAATTACACTGTAAGATTTCATTGCATTCATAAGAAACATAGATTACTTTTTGATGCTAATGAACAGTCTTTAATTAAACAGTGCAGTGGGGGAAGAGCTTCCCTAACTCTTCTTATGAGTTTTTACTTGGATGGATTTAATTTGAAATTTAAGAATCTGTGATAAATTAGATATTAAGCTCTTTTCTTTGGCAACCTTAAATATCAGATGAGGCTGGTTAATTTTACAATGCTATCTAATGAGGTGTGTAAACAGTTAGCTTAGAAGCCGTGTTTAATTTTCACATGCATAAAATTTTGGAAAAGGGCACTGAATGCTTAATATTAGGGTTATTGCATAAATATTCCTAGAACTCTGATTACTGTCATGAATATCAGTCATAAGGTGCCTGTTACTGTGGGACACAGGATTCCTTGGTGCACTGGTGCAAGTAATTGAGGACCAGCACTGCAGTTTTCAAGGTCGCATATATTGTTTGCTGCATTCAGTGGCAGAAGACTTACAAGCAGTTGGTTCATGGTATTGCAGATCAATACATGGGTATTGGTTTTGCAGTATTGGTGAAATATTATCATAGCTTTGATTGTACTCTTCCATAAGCTTCTGAGAGCTTGAGTTTGAAAATTCAGGAAATGATTTTTAAATTCTGTGCTCACTTAACCTGCACTTACTTAAAAGCAGATGCAGGGAAAAAGTGGAAGACTGTATTGTACCCACAACAGTAAATGTTTTAAGATTAGATATTGTTGCTTTGGAGTCCTCCCTTCCCTCTTTTTTTAGGTAAGATTGTCTTGAATATTTAGTAGAATTGTTGGTGAAACCTCTAAAACACTGATGGTTTGTAAATTCTCTTGAATTACTGTAACTACCATATGAGCACTATTATATATAAATATTTATAAATAACTGAAAAAAATATGGTTGCTTAAAACAAGATAGTTTCCGTGTATTTTAAAAATGAAATCCCAAAGGCAAGAAAAAAACAACAACCCAAATTTCCTAATTTAGATGATCTTGCAAGCAACCTTTATTTTCAATGTCTTTTCTAATCAGCTGTATCGCAGTGACAGTGACAGTTCAACCCTGCCAAGGAAGTCCCCTTTTGTCCGGAATACCTTGGAGAGGCGGACTCTACGGTATAAGCAGGTACGCCTAGAAAAGTGATCCATAGCTTTCATTAAGTTCCTAGAACAATGATACTTTTATACTTGAGAGTTTTAGATGTCTACAGGTACATTCTGATCTTTTTTAGGAAATGTAGAAAACTTCTGCAATGTAATTGGGGCGGGGTGCATGTTTTTGGTTTGTCTTGGACTTTTAAGCTAAAAGGTAGGCACAGAGAAATTCAAGTTGTGAACAATTTTAAAGGAAGGAAAAAAGTGTGGCAGACAAATTAGTTAATTGGGGACTGAATTTATATTGATTTAGATGTAACGTTTGACAAGTCTTTAAAATATTATTTATGATGCAGGGTGCAGGTTCAGACGTGTGTGAATGTGACATGTAGACGTGCATCTCCCTTCCCATACAGCCTAACAAATAATAGTGTTTGAGACCCAAGTATTCAGGAATGAATAGGTTAAGCTCTCCTTTTGCCACCCTTCATGCTGTCAAACAAGTGGACAGAGAAGGGCAGATGAGGCATTGATGTTGTGTATGTAAATGACATAAAATGTGTAGAAGTTAATGCCTTGCTGTTGTAAGCAGGTAGACAGCCATGCCTCCCATTTTGATTCAGAATGTATCTTAAAGCCAATTTTGAATTAAGACCTTTAAGAGGAGTCTTGCTTTGTCATTGAGTTTTTCTTATCGTATCTCTTTTATTATCATCATAATGTGGAATTTTAGTCCATAAACTTCATTAGGTAAATATCTGTGAGTGGAAAGGAAACTGTAAAAGGAAGTAGCAGAAAGTATTACTTGAAGAACTTAGCTGTAGGGGTTTTCTGTACCATACATTATCTAACCTGGGGAATAAAAATAATCTTCAAAACTTCATAAGGGAAAGACTTTGTGTGTGAATTAAGTACAAAAAATGCATCGTCTATAGAGCTAATGACAGACCAGTAAACTATGTTGATAGAAATATATTGTGCATTTTATTTGAACCCTATGAACTCAACAGTCCTGCAGATCATCTTTGGCTGAAGTTATGGCAAGGACATCCTTAGACCTGGAGCTGGATCTCCAGGCATCCAGAACTCGACAGAGACAGCTGAATGAGGAGATATGTGTTTTAAGAGAGTTGAGACAGCGTCTGGAAGATGCCCAGCTCAGAGGGCAGACAGATTTACCCCACTGGGTCCTTCGGGATGAGAGATTCCGAAACCTGTTGAAGGAAGCAGAAAGGCAGGTATGGTAATATGACATAAGCATTCCTTTTGCTCAGAAACTTCTTGTTTCAAAATGTCTTCATTCTGATAAGCTGTCTAAGGAACTGTTTGTACAGAATCTCAAACAGTGTATGTTTCTTTTATATTCTTGAAGTCAGCACAGCAAAAATTATTGCATTGATTATTACTAAATTCTGTATTTATTTAAGGACATTTTTTTGACAAATGGCACTATTTGCCAGTGGCACTTTTTCTGTTTTGGTTTGGAATTTTGTTTATTTGTTATTGATTCGGGGGTTTTTAGGTATTTGTTTATTACATTTATTGATATCTATATTTATTTCCATTATTCATGGAACTTCAATAATTTTCTTTCTTCTGGTATCTAAAATATATTTTGCTGATTTGATATTTATTCTTTTACAAGTATTTGGAATGTTCCCTAAGTATGTGATTTTTTTTTTTCCTGTTCTTGGAGAAAGAAGTTGTAGAAAAAGGTGGTAAAACTTCCCAACAGACAAAATTGTAATTGGATTATCAGAGACAAAAACTGAGCTTAAATTTTTAGTAAGATCTTGTTTCACAGATCTATGTGCAGTAAATGTCATTAATTTATTACCTGTCTTTCTGAAGAGCATTGATAAATGAAACAATTCAGTCTTTTGCATGTATAGTTCTTAGATGATCAGCTGTGTCAGACAATGTACTAGGGTGGTTTTGCTGTGGTGAGTGGGGAGAAAAAAATCCATTCTTTTACTGTGAATATTCTTGTGTTTTATTTATTCATGTGCCCATTTTAAGGATTATGTTCTTGTTTTCAGACCAGACAGACCAAATTTGAACATCACCAAGAGCAAGCAGCTGAAAAGATGCTGAAGAAAGCATCAAAAGAAATATACCAGTTGCGTGGGCAAAATCAGAAAGAGCCTATTCAGGTGCAAACTTTTAGGTAAGTGGTAATGTGTACTGAAATAGTATAGCAACAGTTCATTTGTCAGGTTGAAGCTTCCTGAAACATTTACCTTAAATTTTATGTCTTTTGATTTTAATCAGAAGTAATTAACCAGTAATTTTCATCTGTATCTGGATTTGGACAGGAGTTCTCTTTGAATGCTTTGTTCTGCAAAGAGCAAAGCTAGGTAAAATTTACAATTTAGCTAGGTAAAATTTACAATTTTGCAAAACTACAATTTACAGTTTTACAATTGTAGTGTACATTAAAAAAAAAAAAGCTTCAAATGCAAACATAGCTTAGGTGAGTCTTCCAACTTAGCCTAGTTGCTATGAAGTACCAATGATGTGTCACTCCTTCAATACAAGCCTGTGGGCATAAATAGTCTGTTTAATGTAATACATATAAATTGCTAATAACACACTCTCCCTTAAAATTATTCAGTAATACTGGAATTTTCTGTCAAGAAGCCTTTTTTTTGGACTCTGTTTCCAGAGTTACAGTCTTTTTTTCCCCTTCTTTTTTGTGGACATTATTTGCAAAATGTACAAAGGTGAACTTTGCATTGCAGAACTTGTCCTCTGAAACCTTTTAACGATTAACTGTGACTGAAGTTCAGTGAGTTGTATAAAGCTTCCACCTAGGTTTTCAGAAAGTAATTGTGTTCAATGGTATGTTGCCAGAAGTATTATAGTGAGGTTTAGTAGTTTTTGGAAGTTTGTTGTGCTCAAATAAAAGACCAGTTCAGTATATAAATAACAAATAGTATCCATTAACCAGAGTAAAGAAACCATGTTCTTGTGGGGAGGAGGGGGAACATAGGCATAATTTTATTTACTTCCTTTTTCTCTTGTTTTGATCACAGAGAGAAGATAGCTTTTTTTACAAGACCAAGGATTAACATACCTCCTCTGCCAGCTGATGATGTATGACATGTTGCATTGTAAACATGAAGTATTTATCGCTTTTATTTTAATGAAGTTCTTAGATTAGACAAGTTTCTTTAAAAAAAAAATTGTGCAAAAGCTAATATACACATTTTGTAAAAAATTAAAAAAGTTAAAAAAAGTAAACATAAACAAAAACATATATATAAATATATATACATATATATTTTATAATAGTGACTGCAACAAGGCTTGGTTTTTCCTTGTTGTGAAACTGACATCTCTGAAGACGACTTATTTTATAAAAGATCGACTATCCTGTCAAGAGCGTGTACAGTTTTTATGCTGTTTTATTTGACTTAAAGGCTGGAAGACAGAAACAAAGTGAGTTCAGGCAAATTCACTGTAGTGTAATTTATTTATAGTGCCTTTTTTCCTTGAAGGAAAATACCTACTTTAAGATGTATTTTAAGACTGAAATTTTGTTCCTCAGTATTTGTCATACAGTAGAATGGAACCATTGAGCTGGTTTTGTTTCTGATACCTGAAATGAAAATACTATGTTCTAAAATTGTCACTTTTTTCAGCTTTATTATCTGTAGCTTATTATGTACATTGTATTCTTTAGCACTGTCTGTGTTATAGCAAAATATTATCACCTGCAATGTATTTAACACTAATTAGAAGTGATGTTAAACATTGCAGAATTCATTTGCATGTTCTTACTCTGCACTAATAGATTGTTTTCATTTCTGTTGTGTCTAAAGTATCTTTATATTCTTAACTAGATCTTCAGTTTAAACGGGGGAAGGAAAAGGGTGACAGGTCTTTGTTTTGCTGTTTAATGAAAAGGGAATTAAAGGAGCAGTGTGAGCTGGCTGTGTGGAAAGCCTGCTAATGGACTATTACAGTAATTTCTACAGTTCTACAGATTCCCATCTGATTCAGGAAAGCACATGTGTTCTGATTTCAGAAAGCAGCTGCTTTAAGTAAGGGTGCTTCAACACATGTTCATCCTAAAGGATGTGCTTTGTGGTTACTGCAAGCAAGTTCTGTTGAACAGTGACACTTTCTAGGAGGAAGGTTTATAGTTCTGGAAGGTACAGCTCACTTGATTATTAGTTGGACCAGCTAAAATCTGGTAAGAAATAATTTTATTTGTAACCATCCATTTTAATGAAAGACTGTCACCCTAAATTCCCGAGAATGCCAGTTTTGTGTCCTTGCATTCTGCAAGTATGTAAAAATACTTCTTTACTAAGCTACTATATAGAGTTTCTCATATTTTTCTAATTATACATTACCAAAAGAGAGGTGCCCAACACGAGACTGACTTTTCAAATTACTGGAATATCCCCGAAGGAAGATTATATTGTCTCTTAATTAAAGATCAAATTGATTCCAGATTTTTGTGTGTCAGGAAATGAAAACACCAAGAGCCAAAAACCAAACAGAGCTATCAGAATACTTTCAAATATTCTGCAAGTAAGTTTTCTGTGTGAGTTTCAAGAACCTAAACTCTGTTACCTTGTCAAAAGTCAGGAAAACCTGGAAGAGAAATTGAATTACTTTTACTTACCCACGCTGAGGCAAAAAGTAACGGGGAAAAGAGATTGTAAGCATAAATATTAATTAACACAGACATTTAAGGTAGTATTTCTTGTTTCCTAACATGGCATGTAGTCATTACAGGCATCAAATACTGTGATCATATAGCAATTTATATGAAATTGAAGTATATTTAGCATCTATTGTGCTATTCATCATGAAGCCTGTTTTGCCAGTAAGCTTTGGTGGGTGTATATTGGGTTCCTTGGGCACAACTAGACTTATTCAGAAACTATGCAGATAAAAAACCAAATCATGTGAGAAATTTGTAGTGTTTGGGTAAAAGTCTAGGGCCAGCAAGCTTTTCAGTGCTCATTACTTCAAAAGACCAGTCAGTCAGAATTTAGTTTCTCATTTCCAGGGGAGGCTGTCACACAGTAGTGTTTATCCAAAGTCACCATGCAGTAACACCACAGAAGTGCTTGCTGTGTATTAAGAACAGACAGCACTATGTTCCTGTGAGGCTGGTCAGGTACTGGAAGGGGTTGCCCAGAGAGGTGGAGCACTCTGCCCATAGTGTGGATGAGGACTTGACTGGATATAGCCCAGAGCATCCTGTTCACATTAGGCCTGCTTTGAGCAGGGATTGGGGTAGGGACCTTTTTTCCCCACCCTGAATTGTTCTGTGACTATAACCAAGGAGTGATGTCCAGTGGTCTCTCTGCAAGGGGGTTTTAAAATTGTGGCCGCTGTGAGATGTCTTCGGTGTATCTTGTGGGTCTGTGATTCTGACTGCTATAATGAGTTCTGTCTTGATGTGGTAATGAGTTATCATATTCAGTATTCATCTCTCTTGTTTTTGTCACAGTTCTGTATGATTGTGTCATTTTTGTATTATTTGAAAGTATTTCTTCTATAAAATAAAATAATTTGCCATAAACAGTAAAAGGATTTCTTGTATATCAAAGATATTTCCTGAATCTTTTCTATTTGCCACATTCCTGATGATTGAATGAAGAAAAAAAAATTTAATAACACTGTCATTTTAGGTTGATGTAATGGATCTTCAAATAAATGTAAGAGACAAAATCTGGGAAACTGAAGATCTAGAGGGGTTATACTTAAGGCCTGAAAGAGATGCCGGGTGTAAGGAATGGCAGATATGTTCTTCCAAGTGGTTATCACTCACTCGTAAGTTGACAGCTGTATCAGAAGCTCATAATTGAGTACTCCCAGAATTTTTGGGTAGCTCCATTTAAAACACAACGAACTGCCTTTTTTTCATAACAAGTATTTGCACTTTCTAAATTAGTATTGAAAGCAAGTTAGTATTATTAGTTCTGTAATATCCTACTTATGATTAATTCCAAGACTAATTTCCAAAGTGGAAACCACTCAGAGAATACTGATTGACTTTTTAGGCTGGTGTTTACTGCTGTTTTCACAAGGGAAACATTAAATTTGCGTAATTACAGAACGGCCATTTCTCAGTTTCCCTCTGCAACCCAAAGCAGCAGGAGCACAAGCAAAATCATAGCACAGACATGTGACTCCTGTCTCTCCAGTATTTGCAAGGCATCAAGGGTAGGACTGAGTTTAGGTTATTTTTAAACTGTCTGCTAGAAATAGGCATTTGGAACGGCGACCGTCCCTCTCCCGCTGCCGTCAGGAGCAACAACAGGAGCTGTAATGGGTACGTAGGGTTGGGCTTTCCCTTGTAAGAATGAAGTCTTTTTTGTATTTCTTGCTTGTATTTCTTTTTTTTTTTAAGCACTTTGCAGGACTTAAAGGCAAGAGCAGTATGAGAAGAAGAATATTTTTTTAATGAGTTAGATGAACTATGTCTTTTGCTTCCAGTGGGTGTAAAACTGAAGTTTGAATTTCTAGGGAAGAGGGACCATCACAGCTTGTTTTGACCCCAATCTCTGTTATGACTATAGTGTTGTACACCTTTGAGAGGAAGAAGGATTTACAGAGAGACTTGAGAAATGGCAGGCTTACAAAAGCAAGAGCAGCCTTGTCTAAAACATCCTGTGAATAAGGTATTTTCTTCTCTTGGGATCACTCAATTGACTGAGTAGCATTGGAAGAAAATACCAATGAGCAAAGTTGATTTGGTTTTGGAATCTGTAAATGCCAGTTAAATCATTTGCTTTCACTTGGAAAATCTTCAAATTCTTGGATTTCAAAGCTTCTTAGGATCTAGTTCTGGTTCCTTAAAATTTCTGAAAATTCCTTATATTTGAGTGTACATATCTAATGTATTTTCAATATAGAATCAGGAATTCTGTCCCTTTAGTTTGTCTGCAGTTTGATCATCCAGCTAAAAATGCACTTTCAGTAGGACATTTAATGAGATCAGCTGGTAATACACAAGATAAAACCAGGAAATTAATTTAGGAAAAATTTGCGCAGGAAAAAAATGTATTGAGACCCTAACACTCATTTGTTAAATGCACAGAATTACTGCTCTGTGTCGAGGGCACAGCGTGTATCTTTGGCATAGAATTTCCCTGGTGCAGATGTTTCACCAAGTAAATGCTACTTCCTGTTTTCCATATTTCCCTCTCATAAACTGCTTGAAGGAAGTTGCAGTTGTATTATCAAGAAAATAAATCAAGTGCTCAGTGTTTGGCTTCCTTCACAAATTCAATTGGCCTATTAATACTGATGTTATTTATTGGGCACAAAGAATGGATGCTGGCAGGAAGCTGCCACTTGTGTCACTTTTCCACATTTCACTGACGTGGTTATGAAGGCCTGGGGCTGTTACTGATCTGTGAGTGGTAAGGATTCTGATCTGCAGTGCCATGTGTGAAGAGCATACTCAAACCTCTTCTCTAAAGGCATGATTCTTCTCCAGAAAGCAAGTGGGAGCTTCAGGTGAAGTATTCAGATTTCTCAGTAGAATCCAGAGTGGGACTTCTGTGTGTGGAATTCCTATCAGAAATACACAGCACGTCTCTAAATTACTGCTCAAGCACACTGGATCAAAAAGGTCTTCCACAACTGTATTCCTTCATCTTCAAAGTGAGTGTAGGCAACTTATGTGCCTTCAGTCACCTGTGGCTATTTTCATGAGTGCTTGTGCAAGACCTCCCTCTACTCAGCTGTTGCATCTGTTTGTAAATACAAAGCCCCCGCCTGGTTACCTGCAGGGGTAAAACCAGTCTGCACAAATCAAATACAGAAAGGGGAGCAATAAGGTGAATGTCCTGAAATACAACACACTGAACACGAAGAAACATGTACAGGGTCTCCAGGAAGAATAGTTACAACTTCTGCTTTGCAGAATATAGCCCTAGTGGCTTGCACAAAATCCGTGCTGTCAGAATTTGGGCAATTCTTACCTTCTAGAAATTAAATACAATGCTGAGTGTAATAGAATTTTTATAAACACTCCCCTTGCCCCTCAAAAAGCCAAACAAAACAAAAACCCACAAAAACCAAAAGCTAACCAAACAACAACAAGCAACCACAAAAAATCCCCAAATGAAACAACCAAAACAAATAACCCAAACATTTCAGTAGAGATGCTATACACAGTTAACCAAAAGATGAAAGTTAATGTAACTGCCTTTTCAAAAAAAAAAAAAAAAATTTTAGGAAGTTCTAGGTTTTCAATAATTGGGAAAGTTTAAGCAGATTTTTTGGAAAGGAAAAGTAGGCTGGCATATAGGAGAGGATCTTTCAAGCACTGACGGTTGCGTTGAAGAAAAGGCAGAAGTGGATAGATGGATGGTGGGGAGAATTAAGAAGTGAAAGTAACAAGGATTAAATCTTTGAGGGAGGCTTGTGGAGTATGAATATGACACAGAAGATGGAGGGAAGTCAGTTTGGATAAGCTTGAAATACAGTGCCAGAAAAAAATGCGAGGGATGGTGAGATTGCCGTTTGTCTCATTTCCAAGCTGCTGTGATTACATATTTCACAGAGCAGCACCCTGGCCTGCAGAGTCACCAGGAATACTTGCTGGTGTGCACACAGCATACTTCCTATGCTCTTACCTCGGGAAAAATGTGAATGCTGGTGCTGCTGAAAAAAAAAAAAAAAAGAAAAACAAAAAAGGCACAGAACGATTGATTAATTCAGGTTAGGGAGGGGGTAAAGCAGCATGTGTTCGAATGGTGGCGGAGCAGGCGGGGCAGGGCGAAGAGGCTTGCAGTGTAATCCCGCAGGATTGCAGGCTGGTGCGTCTCCCCGCTCAGATATCCTATAGACGGAGGATGCAGTCACATGATTGTTACCGCTTCCTCCCCATGACATCACTGCTGCTGCAGCCATACCACCCCAGGAAGGATGCTATTAGAGTCTTTGGGATTGGGCTAAATGATGTTGCACTGCAGGTAAGCAACATGATTCTTCGGAAACAAGAAAAAAAAATAAAAAGAAAAAGAAAAAAATCATTTGCCAGTTGCTCTTGTGTTGGAGTCGTAGAGCTGCAGCTCCGCCGGGCAGTTTCTGCTGGAAAATAAAGCGGCACATTTTCTCTGCAAGCAGAGGGTTTGCAGGTGCAGGGGCTGGCTGCTGGCTCTGCGCTGATCTCCCGGCTGACATCTCCAGTAGAAATGCTGCCAGATGGAGCTTTATAGCTAAAGAGGGCCCTTTGTTCCCTGTACTTTCCAAAGGCTCCTTCGGGTGTCTGCGGAATTCTGTATTTACGTGAGCAGCCACCATCATTCAGTCGTGCAAGGAGAGCAGCAATAGTGTTTTATTTGCATCCCCTGCCTATTTTTTCTTTCAGTGAATGCTTAAAGGAAGTTGCTGTTGTGTCTAAGCTTATAAAGAAATGAGGATTAACTTGCTGGAGAGGTTAAGAGATGTATTTGGGGAAAGAGGCTTTTCCTTTATTGTCAGTTTTTGCTGGTCTGGTTTCAAAGCACCTAGTCCGACAGGTTTCCTGCATAATTTGCTGCAGTAAAAGGTCGGTTTTTCCTTGGCCTATACAAACGTGGAAAATCCTTTTCCAAAAGGAATGTAGGAGACGACAAAAGGATTTTTGCTCCCTTGCAAAATGCAGGTCACCAAAAGGCTGAAAAAAATCCATGGCAATCTGTGCTTTTGGACTTAGTATTTGTGGAAGCAAAGTCCAGAGTCTGTTTTCCTGGAGCGGATGTTTAATTATGTGCTCTGTACAAATACATTAATATATATCTGTAAAGAAAAAAAATAGCCCCACTATCCTGTGGGGCTTCCTTTTTCTGTATAGCTTTTAACATATATTTTAGAGTTTTTAAATTCTTCATTTTTTAAAAACTTTGTTCTAATGCAAATGTTACAGTGTGGGAAACTAAATTAATTTTGAGCTTATACTAGTCATAAAAGAAAATTATATCTTTTTTAACAATTGTGATAAATAATTCCATGCCTTTGCCAGAGAACGGAGGATGACTCAGCTGCAGCTTCATCAGGCAGAGTCAGGTGACTTTTTACTCCTGGTCTACAGGAAGTTGGTTTTTTAAAAAATTCTTCCAAATCCTGTTTTTTTGTTAAAATAATTTTTTTCCCACTATTGGGAAAAGTTGAAAATCTGGCATGCCTAGAATCTCTGTGTGCTCACCCATACATTAAGGGGGGATATTTTGGTTCTCCTGTGCTGAAGTAGATTGTCTGTCATAGTGAGGGGTAAGTTCTGGTTTCCAGTGATCAGGTATGCAGTTGTGTCAGGATGAGAAAATAAGGCATGCCTGTGTGGGGGGAAATAGATAATGAATTACTGAAGTACAAAAAACAAGTGATTGTTCCAAACTGAAAGGAAAAATAAATTTCAATTTCATTTTTCTCCAACAGAACCTCTCCTGTTTTTTCAAGACTGAGCCTGTAAAGTGATAGAAAGACAAACCTGTTGCTGCATGAGGTGATGGGGGTTGGGGGGAGATTGCATCCTGTTGGTGCCAATGCTGGGTTTCTTCTCCTTATTCCCTCTGGAGTCAAGGCTGGGTCCGCTGTCTCCTGCACTGGCTGTGAGCCGAGCTGTGCTCCTGCCCACCAGGCTTGCCCAGACTTGGCTCTTTGCCCACGCAGGGAGCACAGCAGGGCTGCCACGCTTGGGTTCTACATGTGTAAGGGGTTCCCTCCCACTCCAGATCATATGGAAGTGCCCTATGGAAATATGTGCTGGGCAGGGATTCTCCTGGTCTCTCAATTTGAGTCAGACATCTGTGCAACAAGGCAGGGCACCTGCCTTCCATGTATGCTGGGGGACCTCTGAAATTAGGGATTTAAGTGCCCTAAGAGTTACTTAGTATAAGAGAGGGACCCAGGAACATCCCCAGCTGGACCCTGGTGAGGGCTCCAAGCACATGGCTGCAAGAGTGCTCAGCCCCTGTGCCCACTGGGGCCTCTCTTTAAAAGGCTGTGCCTTTTCAAAGAGGTTGTGCCTTTTCAAAGGTAGTGGCTGGTGGTGGCTGTTAAACAGTCACCCATACATTAAGAGATGGGGAGTGTTGACCCTGGGTTAGAGAACTTCCTCCAGAGCCTGCTGTAACCTCCTGGGGCTGGGAACTGCTTCACCATGAAGTTGTTTGCTGACCTGGAGGGCAAACTGAGCAGGAGTGGGACTGCAGCCAGGTGCTGTAGCAGGGGAAAAGGAGATGTTTCCAAGCCCCAGTCTCCACAGTCCAGAGCCATCTTGCTTGTGCTGGAGCTTGTGGTGTGGTGTTCAGGCTCTCTCAGACCTGAACAGCTCCTAGCTCAGCATGGTGCTGAACCCGGAAAAGTGGTGTGGTGTCCAGAGGTACCAGTCTTCTTCTGGGTTGCTTTTGGGGAGTGTTGACCCCTTCCAGGTACCCAACAGGGGTTTGTGTGTGTGTTAATTTTTCCTCTTAATGAGAGGTTTTAGAGAAAGAGTTGTAATTCATGTTTTGTGTGTGCATACATATACACCAGGTGTTGGTTTTTTTCAGGTTTCTTCATCTCTAGCCTTGCAGAACTAAAAACTCACACAGGATTATAAATGTCAAAAGAGAGACTCTGGCGGGGTACATTAGGCTGCTACTTCTAAAGCACTTTTAACATTTTGCCCTTAAGCATCACTCCAAAGAAAGGGTTTCTGCATCTTGCAGAAGCTTCCTCTCAGGGGCATGAAATAACTTGTC
Organism: Regulus satrapa; assembly: GCA_013396955.1. Lineage (NCBI taxonomy): Eukaryota > Metazoa > Chordata > Aves > Passeriformes > Regulidae > Regulus > Regulus satrapa. The sequence continues at coordinate 273,920 of VWZN01008156.1, read as the reverse complement.
TGAAGCTGTGCAGCCCATCGGCATCAAGAGCAGCAGTGAAAGCCAGTGCCCTGTGAACAGGAAAACATAACCCTCGTGTGTGAAAATGGCTCAGCCTTTGCTCAAATCACGAGAAGTGACACGGTGGAACAGATTAATGGCTTTTCCAATGGGGGTTTATCAGCTTTATTTCAAGCTGAAGGCTTAAAAAGGTTTTTAGCGAGAGTTATATCGAATGCCATTGAACATCCCATTTCAGGAAAGAGCTTTTTAGGAGTAACTGTATACCAGGGCACTTCCCTTCTGTTAGTGCAATTCTGCTCTCTCTGAATGCATTCACTTTTTCTTTTTGCAGTTTCAAACCTGGTGTTCCTCCTTGATCTTAGAATTTTCTGAATGAAGAGGCAAAGGACAGCCCTGGAACACAAAATCTGGTGCTGCAAAACTCAGCTGTGTCTAGCATGAGGAGGAAAACCCTGTAGCACTCTTGACTTCAGATGTGGCTTAAAGCTCTGTGACAGTAAAAACCATGAGTTCAAAAGGGAAATTCATCCTTTTTTGTGAAGAAGAGAACTTGAGGGAAACCAAGAATAGGAGCCATACATGCTTGTACACTGTTAGGGCTGATTTCCAGGGTGTCCTGTCTCCTGAAATGTAGTTTCTTACCCAGAAGTTGAAGGTTTCCAGAATTTTACTGAATCAAATCTTGTTTCCTTCAAGAAGTAAGGGGGTGTGGGGTTGATGCATTTAATGAGGTTTTTTTGCCCAAACTTCTGGTCTGTTAGCAGAGAAGCATCGTTTAATAGAGTTGTTTTAGCTCAGTTTCAAAACTGCAGATGAATGTTCCCGAGGCAGTGGTGCTTCCCTCCTGCTTTTTCCACAGCCTCAACATCGGCACTAACAGGTAAATTTATTGGAGGGACCTTCAGACTCACTGGAAACCAAGATGTGAGTTTAACTTTTTTGTATATATAGAGCCAATTTTGGTAAAAATTCCATTTGGAGCTTGCAGGGAAAGAGCTGGGAATTTTCTTCCCCTTGCCTTTCTGACATAGCTGAGCAGCTGAACCAGTTTTGCTCAGACTTTTCAAGAAAACTTGAAGGAGGAGCAGGCACATATTTCATACCAAAAGAAATTGTTTTCTAAAGGGAGAGTCATCATGGGAAGGAGCAGGGAGTGGGATGTTGGGGTGTGGTTTACCCTTCAGAGGAAGAGAACGCCTCTCAGGTGGAGAAAAGGAGAAGAGGGAGTCTGGCTGTGATGGAGGGGCAGGAAACCCTGTTTGTTTGGTATCAGCTCCCATTCTGTCACCCTGTGCCTCCCTTTGCCTGTGCTCCTGGCCAGCACTTTTCTCTGTGCTCACCCCATGAGCATGTGTGGCGGCTGAGCAGGGGCAGCTGGAGGCTGTGGTTTGGTCAGAGGAGTGCCTCCGTTTTCTGCCACTTGTCCCAAATGTCCCCTCCTGCCTTTCCTTTCTCTCCAAGGCCCTCTCCCTTGTGATCTGGTGCCCTATGTTTTTTGAGCTCTGCTGTGGTTTCATAATTTTTCCTGTAGAAGTTATTCAGGGTAAAGCTGCACATCAAAGATGTGACTGCATTTAACTTGACCACACTCTCATAGCTGGGAACTCCATGGTATGGGGTGGTGGGGCCATACAATAAAATGCTGCAACATTTTGCAGTACTGTTTCTGATACTGCAGCCTGCCTGTGCTAGTGTGGTGAGAGACTGAGGGTTTGCAGGGCTATTTACTTGCATTTGGTGGCTGTGCAATTACTCCTTGAGTTGTGGGAAAGGCATCTGCCAGTTTTAATATCTTGTTTTTCCTCTCTATATTCTCAATTTACAGGGATTTTTTTCCCATATTATATTGCAAAAAAAAAGAACTGTAGGTGGGCTCAGTATTTTCTGCTTTTTCCCAGAATCTGAACTTGATTACTCTGATTCAAGGCCATTTTAACACCTTTTTATAAACCTCATCATTAAGATAGAAGGTAAATAACTTGTTTGGCTTGTTTGATCTGAAGCTGCTAAATTGAATTATCTTAAATTGCCTGCAAATATTTTCCAACCTATGAAAAATAACCCATTTAACTTGCTGAGGATTCAGCCTGCTTGCTTTTGCTGAAGACTTCTTCCTTGTAAAATCATTCCCCAACAGCGTCTTACTTCTTGTTGAGAGGAATGTTTAATAACTGTTTACTTGTCTCCTATATCCCATGTTTCCATTTCTAAATCATCTGCTACATGGCAGGTGGTGGAATGGGAATTACATCCACATCACCTTGGCCTTCCTTGGTCTCTTCTACACTAAGCAGACCTCAGTCTCTGACCCTTCCCCCCAAAAAAGACATACACCCCATATCATCTCCCTGTACTTTTCATTTGTGTCTTTCATGGTGACCCTGTTAATAGCTCGCTGCCTCCTCAGCTGTCATGCCCATTTTCTTTGGCCAGGTGGTGCTGAGGGCCTGTGGTGTAACCATGCTTGGCTCTAGGAGCTTTCTCCCTCAGCCTTACCCTCTCAGGGCTCTTTCTGAGCACTGACCCTTCCAGCCCGAGCCATTCCATGATTCTGAGAATCAGCTCACTCTGCTGGCCTGTTTGCCTGGATTCAGGCCCTGTGAGGAGAGCGCTCTGTGTCCATCTCTGACTGGGTCTAAATTCCTTGGGAGTGGGAATGGATGGATGCTGGCAGAGCACCCAGCTCTGGGGAGGAGGCGCCTTTGCTTTGACAGATCACCTTGAGCAGATAAAGGCCGTGAGGCTGGGGCACCATGCTTGCTCCTTGGAACAGTCAATACCAGTAGTAGGGGCACAGAGTGGCAAACTATCTGCCAGTGCAAAGGGGTCTTGTGAGGATTGCCAATTTCATTACTGGCTACTACAGGAAATAAATCCCAGGGATTTTCACAGTCCCTGTGCTCCTTCATTTCTGCAGTAAGCGCTGTCATGTCACACCACATGAGCGCAGCTCATCTCACCAACAGTTCAGGTCAGCAAGAGGCTCAGCTCTGATGGAGGGGTTCAAAAGCTTTGTGTCTGGAGTAGGATCTCCTCTGTTTTATCACAGTGAGTGTGTTGGTACTAGAGCATAGAAAAGCCCTGAGACCCACTGTCCTCTCCTTTGGTGTGTAGGTTAACTCATGACACATTTTTAAGAGATGGAACAGGTGATCATTTGGACCCTGAAAATGGCACTCCAGATGTGAATTGGGAAACTTGCAACTGGCATTTAGGCTTCTGCTTTCTCCTCCCAGCCTCTTGCCAGGTTCACTTATTCTTTATGCCCCAGCAGACGAGAGATATTTTTTGCTGCCTGCATCCTGCCATGGGCCACATACAACCCCCACAGCAACACCCCCTCCTTCAAGGAAAACAACAAAGAATGTAGGTGAGTGTTTGTCTGCTAGAAACATTTGAAGTGTTGAAGTAATTCAGTAACTGCGATCTCTTAAAAGTAACTTGAAACTTGTTGGAATTGCATTAAAAATCATACTGCCTGCCTCAGCGCAATGTATCCAATTAAAACAGAAAACAGGATGAGGAGAACATAGCATGGAACTAGCATGTCTAGGATAGGCCAGGGCCAAGACTTTTCCTTTGATGACCGTTCAACTAGTTGTTTTCCATCAGTATGCTTTTCAGCCTCTTTGAACCATGGGATGTTTTGGTCTGTGCTCACCACATCAAATACTTTTCATATCTGATCAGTCAGTCAGCATGCTACCTAGAATGTCAGTTCACTGATACAGCTTTTCTAGCTGTGGCTTTACATTTGCACATGCAGTAACAGTGCTCTAAAGCTGATTGTCAGCATTTTCACTGTAAATGTGATTTATTGCTCCTCTATAAAATTAGCTCCAAACTGATCAAAGTGATGAGTTTACTCACTGTGAGACTTGCAGAATAAAATGTGACCCTAAATACAATAACACTACTACCTTCTGGTTCTTTAGAAAATAATAAAAAGAAAGTAAATGTAACAAGATCTTGTGTCTGTGTAGTACCAGCTGTGCTTGTTGGTGTGTTCTGGTCCATCAGCAGCTCCCTGTGTTTGCACCCTGGCTTCTGTAGTTTGTTTGCATGAATCTCTTCTTTGCTTTCCTTATGTGTTTAAAAATTATCTAGTTTCCTACAGTCATAAAGCTTCACAGGCTGATATTTGGACCCTTACTTCCAGCTTCCTCTCATGCAGCTCCTCTGACATTTGTAGGCTAACTAACTCCTTCTGGCTTCAGGATACTGTGTACCCAGCATAGCTTGCTGGGAGATCAGGGACTGACCATCAGATTGATCTGGGACAAGATTTCTGGAAGATGTCAAGGGTTATGTAGCACAATTGTCAGTCTAGCACTGTGGCCTCTCTTGATTTGTGACTCAGTCCCTGCCAGGACTGCTACATCTACAGGATCACAGTAGTGTGGCATGGGTCTAAATCCAGGGAAGTCTGCTAACCAGAACCCTGTGATATTTGCTTCAGCCAGGGTTCTTTGTTTTCTAGTTCAGTTTCTAGCAAGAACCTGTTTGCAGTTATTAAAGCAGAGTTTTGACGCATGTGTTCAGTTATAGATACAGTAAGCTAGTTAGTAAAAATGAGTGCTCATAGTTAAGGCCCTCTACTGTATTGTAGGGAATAAAATGACTGATGGAATTCAAAATGGATAAAGGCAAAGCAAAGGGGGAAAATGTCCCTAAGAGTTTACAGAATGATGGGCTCCAAACTGGCCACTGTCTCTTAAGGAGTCACAGCACACTGCTTACTGTTGGATGTCTGCACTAGGGAAAGCTGGTGGAGTGCCAGAAATTACTAGGAAGAGAATATGGGGACTAAGCAGGAAACAGCCATTGCACAAATTATGTTGCATCAGCATCTGTAAAAGTAGTGGAAAGGACAACAAGGATGTCTAAGACATGGAACAACAAAGGGGCAAAATACAAATGTTAGACAATTCCTCAGAAAGACTCAACACCTTTCATTGTATACAATAAACACTGTCAGACCATCCAAATTTCTTAGATCTTCATGTCTGAGGAGCTGCCTTTGTAGCTAATTCTGCATGTCATGGTATTTGCAATGATTTCTAATGAACTGGTAGTGTTGCACTCATTGGACCAGATAAAGATGTATACCTCTGACATCTCTATATGATCAATAAACAGAAATTATCACATCTGGGAAGTAATCTCTCTCAATCTAATGTAAATAGTTCATTTCCTGTCATCAGCTGTGAAAGGAGTCTGGGTTTTAGTGTCCTGAGTATAGTGCAGATTTCTCATGCTAGATGAGACAACTGGCACCACGGCTGTTCATGCTTTTGTCATCATCAGGGTGTATTGCTGCAGTACACCTGGCCATAGTTCATGTTTGGCTGAGGTTAATTTGTCCTTAATTTATGTGTATTGAAGTATCTGTAACTGGCTGTATGGTGTACGGCTCCAGTTCTGCTGGCAGAACAGGAAGCATCTCTGCATGCTTCACTTGAAGCTTGAAATAAACCTTTTTAATTATTACAGGTGCCAAAGTAAGGGGAGAGAAATAGATGCAAAATAAAGAGAAAGAAAGGGATATTTATTGTGCTTGGTGATAGAATATAAGATGGAAACTCTGTAGTACTCCGTTCAAAAGTGCTGTAGCTGGGTTTTATTTACTAAAATTCTTTTTGCATAATCTGATATATAATTTCTGCTTTCAAAAGCATAGTACCTAAAGTGAACTTTAAGGCTGGCAATCATCCAGTTCATGGCAATTTCCAGGTACTGGTACGCTACCTTGAGTTCAAAGTTTGTTTGTTTTCTTAATCTTCCATGGCCCTGTGGTCTCTAGCACATTTTTTCTCTCCTTGGACATGTTATGTAGCACGTATTTTTGGGATAGATTCAGACTGAGATTGTAATTATCCTACATATTTGTGGTCTGGCCTGGTATTATCCATCACAATACTGTCATGTGCTGGGCATTGACAACATACTTTAAAAGCTATTTTTTACGTGCTATAACTAGCATGTTGGATAATATTCTTGTGGTATGAAGGAAAACTTGCCAATGCTTTCAGTTTCCAGAGGAGATTCCAGAAGTTTGTTTATTTAGCAGAGGGTGCTGCCTTGTTCAGGCAGACAGTCTGAGCTGCATGTTCTTTACCAGTTCCTTCTTTGCTGTATGGGAAGAACAGAGCGAAGCAAATGATGTGCAAAGTTTCACAATGGTACAAAATATTAGCATGGTCTAATCCTTTCACCTCATTCAGCTTCCCCTTCCAGTCCTCTTAGGAGACACTGAGCTCAGCGTCCCCTTGCAACTTCAGCTCCTGCAGTCAGCCACGTCTTCCCACCTTCAGATTCTCATTTCTCTCAGCCAACGTGGGAGCGTGCTCTCACCTGCCTGGCAAAGTACTACTGCACTTAACTTCTGCTTTTTCAATCACCCCAGTTTTGTGGCAGCTTATTTGTGCTCTGCAGCGCTGCATAGGACACCTGCTCTGCACTGAGTTTCTTTTCCCAGGCTGTGATTCACACGCTTGGTTCTCTTTCAGACAAACACGCTGTGGTGCACTTGATTTCTGCATTTGAAAGGGCTTCTGTTGATGGTATAATGGTGACCTGCTGGCTGCCTGTAAAATAATGCTTTTCTCAGCTGCTTGTGCTCAGCACATTGTCTGTGTCACCCAAAAACCCTACACGGTAGAGAGCAGAGAAAACTGAGTATTCATACTTATTACACTGATAAAGTCACCACTAAGGCAAAAAGTTACATGGTGAGGTTTCAAGAAGAAGAGCTGAAAATGGGGAGAGGGGAAGAAAAATGACACTAAGAGGGCTGAGCAGAGTATCAGGGTTTATGGACAGTCCACTAAAAACTTACTTGCTACATTTTTGCCTTTTCCAATTACAGAGAGGGGAAATTTCCTCCCAGTTTCAAAGATTCAAATGCTTGTGAAATTCCCATTTCTGTGCGTGGTGGAACAAAGTGGGTGGCAGTCATTAGTGCTGTGCTGGCCTCATCAGTGACCAGAAAAATTTAGCTTGTGTCACTCAAGGAGCTACAGGTTTTGCAGGATCTGTTTTACACAACCCCTAAAGTCTGTATATGTCTCCATTCTTACATGTTTTTGTGTTTTCCCCTTGTAACTCCATGACAACAGATTTTTTTTAGACTTATTATTTCATATTACAAACCCTAGGTCTTCTCTGGAAAACCCCATTTCCCAGGCATCTCTTTTAGGATCTTTAGAACAACACTTTGTTAGAAGTGCCCAGGACCCCCCTGCCCAGCTGTTGGAGCCCTCCTCTTGGACCTGGCTGCCACTTTCTCATGTGCAGATTCAACCAGCAGCTGAGCCTGTATCCCAGAGGCACACACACAGTAGCTCTCCAATTAGCATGAGTGGCTGTGAGGTTTGCTCATGTTCTTTGTGTTTGATCTGTCAGGTTTGTTTCTCTTGTATATTTTGATTCTGCTTTCTCCTCTGTTGCCCATCTTGTTCCAATATCCCTGATCAGACCACTTTGTTGGAATAGACATTCTCATACTCCTACATGCCTTCATCCATGTTCCCATCAAATGCCTCTGATAACTGTCGTACTTTGGGGACAGATATCTTTTATTTCATCCTGCACTTTAATAGGATGTTAATGTGATGGATATTTTCACCCCCTCTTTCTTAAAAGAAAATATGAAGAGCTTGTGTGTGCCTCCCAGGACTACTGTTCACACTGTCTTGACTTCCTGGCTTGTGGAGGTATTTCAGAAAACTTGGGTCGGAAACACCTGACAAAGCTGCTTGAATTTATCGACAAACTTGTTTTTCCTCTACATACAGATCCTAATATGGTCAATGCAGGAGACATGAATGGTTCAGGCAACCTGATGGATTTTCTGGATGAGCCTTTTCCCGATGTTGGAACTTACGAAGATTTCCATACCATTGACTGGCTGCGGGAGAAATCGCGGGACACTGACCGCCACCGCAAGGTAACAGGGCCAGGCTTCAATGCATCACATCCTGGGCCACAGCCATCCTGGCAGGAGCAAAAACAAGCGGTTTTCCAAAGTTATTGCTTCCTACCTCGTTGCATGACTTGAGGAGAACTTCTAAACCTAGAGATGTGGGATGGCTTGAAGAGAACTTTTAAATATACAGACATGAGATGTCCTGAGTTTGTAAATATGAAAGGGCTGCTGCAACTTAATCAGCTGAGCAACTCTAAATAAATTATTAGGACTGAAGGAAGTAGAGAGTAGAGAAGTTGTATGCACCATCTAGTAGTTTAATTATTTTAAACTTTGTACTTTAAAGCTGTCAACCCGAATCAGCAACACATCTATATGTGTGTTTAATTTCAGATTACAAGCAAAAGTAAAGAATCCATATGGGAGTTCATCAAGAGTTTGCTGGATGCCTGGTCAGGATGGGTTGTAATGCTTCTCATAGGACTGCTGGCAGGTACGTATGTGTAAGTGCTACAGCTATGCCTGAAGCATTTCCCCCAAGCTGCTGCAGTGCCATCTGCTTCTGTTTGTACTTCATTGTCTCTCATTGATCTTTTTTTGTTTTTAAGTTAAAAACACAACTTTGCATTCATGCAGTTATGATCCTAAATAAAACCACCTATTTGCAAAGTCTCCTTTTGAGTGCTGACCTAGAAAAAATGTTTTCACCAGCAAAGGGATTTTTCTGTTGCTTTGGGGAATCTGCATGAGTGCTTCATACTCGATGGACTGCTTTGACTTTCTGAACCTGCTTTGCAGAAGTCAATTTTATTTGTAGGATTTTTTTTTCTTTTCATCACCTTGATTCTGCAAATAAAAAATATGACGTGGGGAAAATATTGGTTGTGGACACTCAAAGGGGAGCTTTATAAACTGCTATTTCCACTGGGTTATCTTCTTTATATATGCATGAAGGCAAAATACAGTTTCAGACTTGGTTTCAGATCTGCTTCCAGACCAGACCGACATTACATATTTAACAGCCTGCTCAAACTCACATGGCAAATTCATTAATTTCCTCAATTTCTCCTGTCTTCTCCTTGGTTTAGCACATCTTCCTGCTTGGAAAGCTGCATTTCTCTGACACAGATGAGACAGCTGCCATTTTTAGTGCTTTTTTCAGTGATGTCAGGGTGCTCTTGTGCTTGGTGAAAAGCACCATGTGAAGTTTCAAGTTTCCCAGTTTCCAAGGGGTGATGGGAATTTTCTGCTCAGCATCTGTTAAGTTAATATGTTTATTACAGTTGTTAGGAGCCTCAGAAGTACTGGTAAAGTTCTTGAGAAAACATTTCTGAAGTGACATGATTGGCAAATTATGTATTTTCATAGACACTTAATTGTTTCCACAAAAAAATTGTTAGGGGGAGAGATGGGAAGAGAGTTTGATGGGAAGAGAGTCTGATAGACTGTGTATACCAGGACTTCTGAGTCCTGCCTGAAGTCAAGGGTTATTCTCATCTGGGATGAAGAATTCTGCAAATAAAATTAGAGCAAGCCCTTCAGTGTTCTAGTGAGCTCAGCAATCCTCTCCTCATACAAAGACATGCACACATTCCCATTTTAGTAAAAACATCCCAGAAGGTTTTATTCTCTTCTAATTTGCAATGAAACCTCTTGCTGGAATCCTCAAGGCTGTTAAAAGCCAGAGTCACTGTCCTTTGATAAGCCCAGCTTGGGAATGGGGGTTGAAGATAAGCTACAGCTGAGACCTAGTAGCTTTTGCAAACTCCTGTGCTGAACAGGCAGAAGCTACTGCTGCTCCCAGGGGAGTAACCTGGCTCAGTGGATGGACACTGGCGAACCCTTGAGCAGGCATTTCCAGAGGCAAGCAGAAAGTATGGCAAGGAGTGGGAGAGAAAGGGAAAGGTGGCAGCAGCAGTACTGAGGACATCAGCGTCCTGTGGAGCATTCTGCTCCTTCTATCCCTGAGCATGGGCAAGATGGAACTCTTGGAAAGAGGCTGTCAGGGACTTCTACAAGTTTCCAAAAGCACTTGGGTCATTTTCCCAGGCCCAGGAGTTTAAAAGGAGCTTAACTGATCTAGAAGTCCAAATCTGATCACTTTGGTAAACTTTATCTTTCAGATTTTGGAATACCTCAAAGGCTGCACCTCTAATGCAAATATGAGCCATCAAGGCCAAAAGGAGCAATCCTTGCTCTCCAGTGCATCTGCCCCTGGTCCCTGTTGCTCTCTGCATGTGTAGCTGCACTGGGCGAGTGAATATTGGTTCTGACTTGCTAGAAAAAATGGATTTTGGCCAGATTAGTTTTCACTTGATTTATGGGCTCAGCAGTGTTGGTCATCACAGAGCCACAAGCAAACAAAGAGCCACAAGGAAAAAAATGCCACAAACAAACAAAATATAACTGATGTAGGCAGAAAGGAGAGCACCACCCCATTAGGCAGTATGATACATATATTGTGTCAAACATATATATATATATTTTGTTGTATTTGGAATGTCACCGAACCTGCATCCTTTGTTAGTGCCAAAAAGGTGTAGGTGAGAAAGGGATGTCTGGAGGGACTCACAGCAGAGCCAGCTTCAGGGTTACAGAAAACACCAACGTGAGTTTTGAGAATGTAACAGAAGCTATTGGGATCATATAATTGTTTCCTGTGTGAGGGTGCACTCATAAAATAGTCTGAGAGAGCCCCTCACTGCCTCCAGTCTGTGGCAAGTGCCCACCTTGAACATCATGCTGGAGGGAGATGATGGTGTATGACACAGTCAAATGGCAGGAAGGGCACTGAGGAGCTGCTGGAAATGAGGCTTTGACAGCCAAAGCCTGCTAATTGCAGAGAAAGGGGAAGGAACAGTAACCCCCACAAAAGTTGTTGGTGGGGAGATAAGATGAAGAGTGACACACACAGTGACTCACACAATGATCTAGAAAAATATACTGAACACTCCCTGGGCCTGTCTCACTCAGAGTTTCCATGCTTTCCTCATATAAAGCAATTTATGGAGAGTGATGGGGAAGATTTACATGTGGATGCCAAAGTTTTAGGTGTTTTAAAATAATTTTTTCTGGGCCCCATCCTGCCCGCAGACCAGTCGATGTTCCTCAGCCTGATCATTGCTACTGGCCAACTTAAAGCATATGCTCTTTATAGATCTATAGGAAAACAAGATCTATATGAAACAAGATCTGTGTTTTCTAAAGCTATGTGACAAAAAGTGCCATCATAGTAATGCTGAAATGCTCTGATGCTGAGGCTAGATGTGCAAGAATTCCCTTTGTAATTCTGTGCTGCACCACTTGGGTGATGCAGTTTTCTAACGGGGATGCATGAGGGAAAACTACCTTTTCAAAGCAAAATTTTAGCATTCTCATTAGGGCACTGTAAAGGAAGAAATTTGCCATCATTCATGAAAGGAAAAGGAGAGAGGTAAAAAGCTAATATCTAAAATGGAGTTCAGCATTGTCTGGCTTTGGAGTACTTCATTGTTTTTCCTTCCAGGCAGGAGGTTACGTAGAAGGGGGTACAAACTCAGCTCCTTTGATGAGAGAAGCCAGGAGATAAATCTATGCTCTATTACAGTCTTGGCAGCCAAAATAAGCAGAATAAATTAAAACCTTGACTTTGAGATGCTGAACTGTCTAGCACTTTCATTAATTTCACTTAAAAGTTGCAAAAATGCAGAACTTGAAAAACTTCTAGTCACATAGGTGGTGAAGCATTCACTACTGCATTATTATCCTAGGCCTCCTTATAATTTTCTTTTATTGAAGGCTGGTGTAGTAGATTGCATGTAATAAAAAGCATTTTCTTCTTTATGTGGATCACTAAGAGTCTGGCAAAAGGGATTAGATCAGTTGCATAATTAAGCACATTGTCTTACTAGCGCTGAAGTGCTTGTGAGCTTATTATATTAGGGAACTGAATGTTTGTTCTTCAGTATGGTTATTAACTTTATTGGTGAAGCACATTCAAAAGTCTGTCATCCTTTGCACCTTTTGCTAGGTAGCATTATAATATGCAGCTGCCTGGTTTAGTGTAATGTAAACTTTGAACAGAGAATGTTAAAGATCCATCAATAAGTGCAAGAGAAGCAGCATTTGGTGCTCATGTCCAAGAGATGAAAACTCCTTGTTTCTGAAACTTTCAGAAAATTGGAGGAGAATTTAAAGTTCACTGAAAAGCAGGAATCATTGCATGCTGATGTTGCCAGCAATGCAATGATTCATCATCATGGTTCATTGTTTCCATAGAAACTTAGGAAAAATGGAAAAAAATAACCAAGATTAAGGCAAGATCTTCATGAAAGAAAATAATTGTTGAAGACATCACTACTCCCTTCTGCAGTCTTTCTTTCTTTATTTTTTTCCTGTGTGTCATCCTGTCTAGTATATCTGTATAGTTCTTCAGATTATTTTTATACATCAGAAATTCTTCACTGCTACCCTGAGCACCACTGCTTGTCAGTGTGGGGACAAGTATCCTTCTTAAGGGTAGGAGAAGAACCTATGGGTTTTTTTCTGTCTTTGGAGTAAAAAATAGGTTCTTGAATTATTTGGAATGTGTTTTTTCCCCTGATTCTTTTGCAGCAATGAAAATCAGAAAACTTAAGTTCCAGATGAAATAAACCAGCTCTTGGACCCACTTGTGTGCCCCAGCTGCTGGGGGAAAGGGGAGCAGCCCCACCCCTGCTTCATGTAATTGCATTCTTAGCAGGAGCTACAAATCTATAAGTTTGGGAAACATGAAACCAAACCAGTTTGCATTTTACAAAGTATTTTTTCCCTAGTACATTGGTACGCATCCATAAATTCTGTTCAAATCAATTAGCAGTTCCCTGAAATTTTATTAATGATTATTTCTAAAAGTAATGATGACTTCAGCTTTCCATTGTTTATGAGAGGGATCTGGAAAACATGAAATGACTCTTCTATCAGTTGGTGGTTTGATTCTTTCCAGAAAGAATGGATATCGGGACAGAACACAGGTCTGCCTCTCTGGGCTGCTCCCAGTCTCCCATTCCTGCTGCTCTTGCATCCCTGGCACCCACCTGCTCTGAGGGTGCTGCCGCTGGGCCGGGTTGTCACCGCTGATGAGCAAATGATCTAGAGAAGGAGTAATTTTCTTTTATTGTGTCTGGCCGCAGCAAGTTTACCTGTGTCTGTGTCTGGTGGCCACCGGGTGTCACTGTAGCTCTGTGTAATTACCGGGGAGAAACCAAAACGAGCGTTGGCGTACAGGGAGGATTTGAAAGATCATTTTATTCTGCATGTCTAGATTGCTAATCAATGTACTTATCAATAGCCCCATTCTGTTCTTAAGTCAGAATTTGGCATCCACATTGTACCTGTAATGAAATCATCCTTCTGAAAGGTTGCTGTGTTGGGACCAGTAAATCTGTACATAAACATACATATCCTTCTCCTCCATTACTCCTGAAATACACAGTGAGGTTTGGGACCCGTGGCCAAGTGTGTGTATAGACCTCCCGCCCATCTCACCCAGATGGGGAGCCTGGGATGGGCTGCAGGCCTGGCATTGGTTATATCTCCCCTATTTGGCCATCAGTCAGTATGGAAATGATAATGTTAGAAATAAAAGCTTATGAGTGAGCACTGAAGGTCAGAAAAAGTTGTTATTGCTCACAGTTCTTTGGTATCTTTGCGTTTATTGATGCAGAGAATAGTTTGGGTTGGAAGGGGCCTTTAAAGGCCATCGTGTCCAGCACCCCTGCCATGAGCAGGGTCATCTTCAACTGGATCAGGCGCTCCAGAGCCCTGTCCAACTTGACCTTGAATGTTTCCAGGGATGGGTCATCCACCTCTCTGGACAACCTGTTCCAGTGTTTCACCACCTTCACTGTAAAATAACTTCTTCCTTATACTTAGTCTAAATCAACCTCCCTTAGTTAAAATTGTTAGCCCTTGCCCTACTGCAACAGGCCCTAATCGAAAGTCTATCCCCATCTTTCTTATAAGCCCCCTTTTGGTACTGGGAAGCTGCTATAAAGTCTCCTCATAGAACCTTCTCTTCTCCAGGCAGAGAACACAGCCTTACATTGAACCTGCTTACCCAAATCATGGCTTTAATTCTCTTATTAAAATTATAAATATTATCCTTGCAACTTGATTATTTTTAATGCCAGCAATTATTTTTCTGCTTTTCTTTTCCCAGGTACATTAGCTGGAGTGATAGATTTAGCTGTGGATTGGATGACAGACCTGAAAGAGGGTGTGTGCCTGTCTGCCTTCTGGTACAGCCATGAGCAGTGCTGCTGGACGTCTAATGAAACGACATTTGATGACAGGGACAAATGTCCCCAGTGGCAGAAATGGTCTGAACTTCTTGTAAGCCAGTCTGAGGTACGGAGGACTGATTAGCTGGGGGTCACAGCAGGCCAGGCAATGCCCTCTTTTCATACTTGCTGATGCTCCCTCCAGAGAATTTCTCTGAAAGAGAAAGTAATGAACTGAGCACACTGCAAAAAAAAGAGACATTTCCACAAGTAATATCTGCTTAACTTGTAGGATGTCCTGTGGTTTCAGTGCAATGGAAACTGGAAAACTCTGGGATTGCACTCTTTTTTTATCACTATTAAATTAAAAGTGTTGCATAACATGCGTAGTGTAATCACCGGGGAACCTGACCTGCATTTTCTTTTTTTCCATTTAAACATAATTTTATGGGAACAAAAAAAAAAAAAAAAAGATGAGCACTGACAAATAAATATATGAAAGTATTTTTGGGATTGCAGATGGGATTTTATGCATTGCAATACAGGGAGCTGCATAAGAACTACTTGTTTATCCCTTGCAGTCAGTTTCTCTATGATACATCAAGAGATTTAGCTAGCACCAAAAACTGGGGAAAGAGTGGGTTCCCTGCTAGTGGCCAGAGTGAAGGATTTGCAGGGGTGTTGGGCAGGAAGGGAAAATGTTGATCTGGACAGACAAGAAACTTGTATTTTAAGATTTCTTTTCCCTTACACATTTTTTTAAATAATTGTAGTAATTTTAAATACAAGAAATGCTGTTTCAAAGCAAAGCAGGTAAACATTTCATTTTGAAAACAATGAAAAGAAGCCTTTCTGTATACCACTTGGCAGATAGTACTTGTGGAAAAAATACAAAAAACATGCCTAATTTCTAATGAAATTAGAAATAAGTCTAATAATTGAATAATTGAATAATATCCCTTCACAACTCAAATCTTCGGCAAAATTAATCTCAAATGCCCCCTTCCTCCCTATTTCTGACTTGAATTTGACAAAAACTGAATATGATGTGCAGGTGAGTGATTTGGAGAGGTTGCCTGAGATCTTCCCTCAGTGTGGAAGTTGTCTGGTCCTGCAGACAGTGTTTGAGGACACTGTCATTGCCAGGCAGGCAGGTGTATCCTGTTCCCTTCAGTGCTGCTTTAGGTTAACAGGACAAGAAGTACTAGCTGAGAGTCTGTGCATATGTAGAGCTCAATTTTCTACAGTTGTCATTAACTGTAGTGGAGGTAGTGGGGTGCTCACTGTCCCTGAATATTCTCACCACATAATCAGAGACAAAAATCTCTCAGCACAGTTTCCAGTCACAATGCTGAGCTTTCCTTTGCCAGAGGTTTGCTAAGGTCACCTGGTCTTCATCAGATGTTTTGGGTGGCTGTGTCTTTGTGATAATGAAGAAATGTTACCCTGATATAAAGCTACAGGATGGGACTGATCTTGTAATTTAAGAGAAAAAAAAAACCAAAACAAAACCAAAAATAAACAAACAACCAGACTTATCAACAACAACCAAAACAAAACCAAAAAGCATCCTAAAAACTCCCCCCCCAAAAAAGCAAAAAAAAAAAAACAAGTGAGAAGGGAAAAAAGAGAGCTGTTAAAATTATTAGGGGAGTTGGAAATCCTGTGCATGTGTTTGATATGTGACTTTGGCTGGAATATTGGAAAGATGTATATTCCTGAGAAAATTTATTGCTTTCTCCTGCTTCACGAGACCAGCAGTCATGATTGTTGTGTGCTGTGGCCTTTAGCAAAGGTATCAGCCAGGTGAGCACTGTGACACTTCACTCATTTTGTGTTCAAATTGGGCTTCTCACTCTCTGGAGTACTGTCACAGCAGGACTAAGATGAAAAAGTTCATCTCGGCTTAGTTTTAGTTACTCTCTTAGAACAAATGGGCCTCTAAGATCTATGGGTTCCTGAGGGTCTGATGGAGGCTGTAAATATTATTAATATATGTCTGTTACTGTTACACTGAAATCCTAGGGAAAGCCCAGTAAAAAAGTGAATTTGGAAAGTAAAAAAATCAGTTTTGCTCAAAAGGCTTCTATTCAAAAGGCTTGTGATGTGGGCAAGTTTTGTGCTGTATGGTTCCTGTAGAAGTAGAGGATTTTACTAGGTGACAAAATACACTGAACTTGATTGAGTCTCAGAATAATTTTTCTGTTTTTTTTTTCTCTGTTTCACTTTGTGCCTGACATTTACATGAGAGACCTGTAAAACAACAGTGTGCATTGGAGCACAATTTAGGCAAAAAGTATTTGGAACAGTTTCCCTAAAGGTACTCTGGTCAGACATGCCCTCTTATTTTATGCATGACTGTGATTCTTTCTCATCATAGCCAACTAAATTTGACATTTTGAGGACTGAGATTTAGACCAGTTCTTCCTTGTGGTTTTGCCAATTTATGGCTGTGATAAACCCTGTACATACGTTTTCATGGAGAATTGTGACATTTCCTATGACAGCTCTTGAAAAATGTTTCCATTTCAATGCTCCTATAAAATTATCCCAAAGCAGAGGCTTGATATAAATTATTATGGAAAACATAATAGCCCATTAGACACCTGCCAAGCTGTGTTTTCTTCCCTTGTCGCTGTTTTGTAGGCCAATTATCCTTCACCCTTCTGGTCTTGAACTACTTCCAATGAGGAGATGAAGAGGGTTTTCTGGTGTGGGAGTTTCAAAACCTCAAATTCACTGGCAGATCAAAAGGTCATCAGATGCCACTGGTGGTCTGGGCTTTCCCTGTTCTGCAGACCCGGTTTGGTCCCAACCCCAGCTTCACTGGAGCTGGGGACCCCATTTTTGATGACTTACACATTGAAAGTGTAATGGCCAGGCTAGAGGAAAGGACCCCGTGTCTTCCATGGATCATGATACTGGATCCAGCAATGGACTGAATTCCTATCCCAGGGTTTCTGGATCACCTGTCATGAAGCTGAGACCTGGAGGACAAGGAAGCCCCTCTAAGCCTTGAACCTGTCCATCTTGAGGACACACACTGCTGTAACATCCATAGGAGAGAGTCTGAAAACTCTGAGATCCCTGTTGATCACGGTAGAGCTCTGGGCCTCTGGGGTAACCATGTATTGGGGAACATCCTGAGGGATGTGGTTTATTTCAGTGTTCTGAGCTTGTGAGGGTTGTTTTCCATTGTGTTCCATTTGTATCTAAACTAGACTGACGCCGGATCTGAAATATTGCTTGGTCTTACAAACTAAACCACAAAATTTTGTTCAGTTTTCCTTCTTGCTTCATTACTTTTGCTTCCAGGGTGAGTCTTTTGAGCTATCATGGGAAAGGTCATAGCAGGATCAGCTCTGCTGGTGCTCTGCTTCAATCTCTGACTCCAGTGTACACGCTCAAGGCTTTCACTGATTCAGAATCTCAGTAATAGCATGTAATGGATGGGAAATGAACCATTTGCTATTCTGAGTTACTGCTACTTCACTTCCCAAAGGTTTTCATATTATTAATCATTAGAAGCTCCTGCAGTTGAACCTGCAGAATGCCAGATATCTGGAAAATGTAGCAATGAAAGATGTCCCAAGGGATAAGATTGAACTGGCCATACGGACTCTTGTGGGGTCCTGCCACAGCACTGTAGGTGTATGTGTGACTGCAGTAACGAGCTGACAGAGTTTTCTTATGACTTCTGAGATGCAAAAGAAGAAGAAGTAAAAAGAAACAAAATTAATTTTCCTCCAGTGAATTTAGAAGCAAAACTACAGCTTTGGCTCAACCTAGTAGGGCCAAATTTTTGTAATGGTGTTGGCCTTCTTTGGAGGTATTCCAGGTTCACACTGACAGGAAGATTTTGCCCTGAGGCAAGATATCCAGAGTTTTCTCTAGAGGAAGAGTAAATATTGTCATAGCTGTTTGTAATTGAAAGCACTAGGAGAAGACATTCATGAGACTGTCTTCAGCTGTAGCAACAAAGATCCTTGGTTACTACAGCTGGATGTCAATCACGGCAAGTGTGGGATCCATGACTGCTTAGTCTCAGGGCATTGGGGGAAACACTGTATTGCTTCAGCATTCTGCTATCATCAGCAAAGCCAGCTGCTAACTTCAGCAAGCACCAGCTTAACAAATTGCCCTTCTTCCAGATACGTCCATAAGGATAAGGGTTAGCGGTATCCTTACTGCATTTTCATTTGGACAGACCTGGAAAATGAAGCTAGCAAATATCTGTGCTGTTAAAAGTTGATTCCTTGCAGATTTGAAAACAGGGAGACTTCTCATCTCCCAGTTTTTTATGACTGGGAACAAGGCTTGGCCAGCTCTGTTAACTGATACAATTGATTAATGCCTGTTTTCCTACTTGATTTATCATAATGTTGATATCCAGGCTGCTGTCCTGCAGAGCAGAGGCAGGGGCCCTGATGTTCTTGAGCAGCTGGGATTGCATCCGGTGGGAAGAGTTCACTTGGAGGTGAAGGATTCATACCAATTCATGCACTGAGATTCATCTCAGTTTTTTATTCGGTAGTGTCATGTTGCTACAGGATATTGTTTGAAGGCTTAAGCTCCTGGTATCGATTTGATGCTGCTGGGTAGATTCTCTTTTGTCCATGTAGGTGGGTTTTTAAATTAATCTAAAAAATATGCATGTGAAGAGGCAGAGGAATTCCAAAGCAGATTTTAACAGAAGTTTTGACTTCACCATTGGAAAAAGGTAGAAACTTGAAGGTCATGACTATGCTTTCACTATGGCACTGCACAGTCAACCATTGCTAATGATCATTAGCATCCCCATTGTGTTAGAAAAGTAAAGCTTTCCTGTTTGGAGATAGGCTTATTACTAACTGAAATGGTTTTAAAATATTAGGGCAAAAATTACTGAGATGTGTGAGTGGGTTCTGCCAAGCTATGGTGTGTTCAAACTATTTTCAACCCTATTGTGGACAGCACTATATGGAAAGAAAGGATTTATTTATGGTTTTACCCTTCCTGTTTGTGAACTGAACTGGCTTCTGATATATACAGGGATGTTGTTTGAAAAGATCAGCATTTGCATGGAGAACTGACTTTTGAATACAAGCCCTCAGAAAAATATCTATCAGGGTCTCATTCCTTGTCCCCCACCATGGGATGAATGCAGCAGATTCCTTCATTAGGTGGCCTTTCATTGCCTATTGCTTTTGCCCTTATGACATATTTGTTTGAAGTTCTGGAACTTTATGTGGGTTAGTTAGATTTTTTAGTGCTTGAAAGAGGCTCAGTATAAGGTATCAGGGTCCCCTGCAAACAGGCTGTATGGACTGAGGTATTTATTAGTATGCTGCTTCTTTCCATGAGTAATAAAATTGTTGAAATATATAAAGGTAATTTGTCCTTACTGAGGAGAAACAGCTCTTACCAGGTAAATGAAAAATCATGCCATCATGTTCCCTAGTAAAAGTGTGAAATTTGCCTATCTGCGTTTGTCTAACAATGTTTGTTACTGTTATTTTTCTAGGGTGCAAGTGCTTACATTCTAAACTATTTTCTGTACATTATGTGGGCTCTGTGTTTTGCTTTCCTGGCAGTCTCCCTGGTCAGAGTGTTTGCTCCTTATGCCTGCGGCTCTGGAATCCCAGAGGTGAGTTTCCCTCTGTGCATGAATATCCAAAAACCCCCAAACAACAACAACAAAAATGACTGTATTTTCCCATTCTAGAACTGTACTATGAGACAGCATAGGAACAGGGAAATTGTCTTAATCTCATCTCCCTTCATTCCTTTTTTTATGCTTTTATGGTGATCATCTAAGTTTTTAATGGTGAGACATTGTGACTGTGTGTATGTCACAATGAGTGACATACAAATGGTGTTTGTATGTCACTGTGACAGGTTAATGCATGTACTTGTTCATTGCCAGAGTGTGAATTAAAAATCAGCATTTCCAAGAGCCATACTCACTAGAAGATTATAGAGAATTTTCCTAGGATAAAATTACTTGGTTCAGTTACAAAACCAGTTATTTTCTAGGACAGACTCTAAATAAAAGCAAAATAAAAAGAAGTGGTGTGCTATAAAGCTAAGGTTTCCTAAACTGCTGAAGATGCCTATCATTTGGGATGCCTGAAAAGTTTCTGGTGCACATATCTTACAAATTGTGTTCCTGAAGACAGAGTAATGTACACTGTGCCAGCATGACAACATTATAGCAGCCAAAATATCTACTTGATTTTCAATATTTTACATACTGACCCTCTTTCCATATTTAAGCTGTTAAATGTAAACCTTGTAATTCAACCAGCAGAGTTATTAAAAGTCTCTGAAATCGGGGCAGTTAAAACTGCTATGGAACCACTGAAATTATTATTTAGCAATCTGGCAGACAGAATCAACAGCCCAAAGCTTAGAAATCTTGGCATACTTTTGTTCTTGATCTCTAAGAGAAGCATCCAAATGTTTCCCAAAAATTCACCACAAATAATTTAAAATATTTGAAGAATTTCCATGTTTCAAGTAGTTGTGTGTGTCTTTGTTATGTGTTTGATATATTTGTGGTTTTAAAAAGTTTTCATAGTTAACTATAAAGCTGGTTTCCAAGTGGTAAATCCCTCGTGTGAGGTGATGCTCTGCTCCAGCCATTTCCAGGCCTAGAGTCCAACCCCAAATCCCACCCTGCAGCCTTTGTGTCATGCACATACATTGTGCTCTTTCCGAGCCACTCACTAGCAAAATTAAGACAAAATGTGTAGAAATATGATCATTTGGACTTTCACATTTCAAAATATGTTCATGCTTTTATGGCACAGTGATTCCAAATACCTAGAACTTTTTTTGTGTTTTATCTGGAAGAAGTCTGTTGTTGTTTATTTGCTTTTTTTCTGCTTTGTTAAACTCAAATCCAGTTTAACTCTGATCTTGTAAGCCAAGGAGATATGCAGGAGTTTCATATTTCTATTGATCTCTGTGAGAGTCCTTACTGCCTGTTAGGGGGACCACCCATAACAGCAGTAAAAGTGTGGTCTGCTTAACCCCAGCTCAGATATTGCTGGGAAAGCTGCCCTACCTACAGTTTCTTTCTCTCCCTCACTGTCTCTTTTCAAGCAGTCTGCAACTTTTTAAACTCTGCTGGAGTTTTAACTCCATTTGAAAGTTCAGAATAGGAAAGAGTTCTTCATCTTTTCAACATGTTCTTCCTGCTTTCCAGATAAAAACCATCTTGAGTGGGTTCATTATTAGGGGCTACCTGGGAAAATGGACACTTTTAATCAAAACAGTCACCTTGGTTCTGGTGGTGTCTTCAGGCCTCAGCCTTGGGAAAGAGGGCCCATTAGTCCATGTGGCCTGTTGCTGTGGAAACTTCTTCAGCAGCCTTTTCTCTAAGTACAGCAAGAATGAAGGAAAGAGAAGAGAGGTGAGGTTGGCTCATAAATTTATAATTTCCCTGTCTGGATATACAGGGTTTCAAACAACTCATGCCTTGTACCTAAACATTTGCTTTGTAGGTACTTTCGGCTGCAGCCGCTGCAGGAGTTTCTGTTGCCTTTGGGGCTCCAATTGGAGGTGTGCTTTTTAGTCTGGAAGAGGTGAGACCTGGCAGTTCACTTGCTTCAAGAAACATATTTTAATTTTATACCTTTCTCCGAGATTACTCATTGCTTTTCAAATATTTATATGTTTATTTTTTCTTCTATAATAAAAATAATCTATGATTTTCAGTAATAAGAAAAAACCAGATATTTTAGTATAATCTGAGTAGCAGAAGGGCACTGGCTTTCTGGAAACAAATATGACTCAGTTTGGAAATAAATCCCTCTACTGAGATTTCTCCAGCCTTCAGCTTGCTAATGCATAGACCAAGCTGTCAAGCATTTCTTATACACTCCAGACAGCAACTCTGGATTTAAATTTATCAATTTTAAACTAGTTGCTACTCGTTTTCTGAAATCTGAAAATGCCTTTTCTGAGACCTTTGTGAACACGTTCTGGCTGTTGGTAAGGTCTAGTGCTCATGGTAAAGACAAATTAAAGAGGTGGTGGTAGTTAAAGGAAGCACCCTCTGTCCTACTCAGTGAAATGTTTATGGTCTTTGGTTTTAGGTCAGCTACTACTTTCCTCTGAAAACCCTCTGGAGGTCATTTTTTGCTGCTCTCGTGGCTGCCTTCACACTGAGGTCCATCAACCCCTTTGGAAACAGCCGGCTGGTCCTGTTCTATGTGGAGTACCACACCCCCTGGTACATGGCCGAGCTCTTCCCCTTCATCCTGCTCGGCGTCTTTGGAGGCCTCTGGGGGACCCTCTTTATCCGATGCAACATTGCCTGGTGCAGGAGGCGAAAAACCACCAGGCTTGGGAAATACCCCGTGCTGGAGGTCATCGTGATAACAGCTATCACTGCCATCATCGCCTACCCCAACCCCTACACTCGCAGGAGCACCAGCGAGCTGATCTCCGAGCTCTTCAACGACTGTGGTGCCCTGGAGTCCTCACAGCTCTGTGACTACATCAATGACCCAAACATGACCCGCCCAGTGGATGACATTCCCGACAGGCCCGCTGGCCCCGGAGTCTACTCTGCCATGTGGCAGCTCGCCTTGGCTTTGGTGTTCAAAATTGTCATCACAATATTCACTTTTGGCATGAAGGTAAATCGGGGATGGGCGCAGGAGCTGTCATGAGCGCGGGGCACGGGGTGGGTTGACGTGGGCAGCTGTGCTCTCTCTGGCTCTGACCTGCCCCAGCCACAGGGCTGTCACTGGGTTGCTGCTGGCTCAGCCCCCTGTGGGCACCTTGCCCTGTGGGCCCCTGTGGCAGCACAGGGAGGAGCCCTGCTTTCTCACCTCCTTGTCATCTGCCGTTTTGTTAAGTGAAAAAGAAATCTGTATGGGAATTGAAACCCGCTGTTGCCAGCAAGCAATTTCAATATGATTCCCACTGCAGCTGTTTTTTAGCTCTCTCATGGATATGGGCTATTTACATTGTTGCTTGTCTTGTTGGATTAATGTCTTAATGCGCCTCAAGGTAGCTATGCTCAAGGAAGTAATAATTTAAACTTTACTATTTTACACATTTAGAGCATCACAGAAATACAAAAGGGGCTGAAAAGGTTATTTTTGAATCTTTTAAAGCACTGTAGCTTGGAAAAAAGGGGGGAATGAACGAGAAGAGTAACTGATTATTTGAATAGGCTGGATTTGCAGCTTTTTCCTTCAACAACCCCTTCTCCCCATAAATGAGTGATGAAAGGTCCAAGAACAATTTATCCAAGCTTTCCATATATACCAAACTGTCTGTGGTGAGCTCTATATATCTGATTAATAGAGCACATAAAAAACAGGTTCTGTCTGTCTACAGCTCCCATTATCTGAGCATTTATTTCTGGATCTGGTGACTGCAGACAATGAGATGTTTTTCTTAGTTATACACTATATTTTAGACCATGCTCAAAAGTAAAATATCTCATCTTTCTCTTAAACACTACACTTGAACTGAGTATCCATTTTTAGTCTTTCACTCTAGAAAATAATTTATGGCTGACAGCCCATTGTTATGCTTGTTCATTAAAAGTTTTGTTTCTTTATTTGAAATGCGATTCTTTATTTATCCTATATATTTAAATTTTTTGTTAGGAGCAATTGACAGTTTCAACCAGTCTGTAAAAGAACAGATCAAATAGCTTTACTCACTAAATCTAGAAGTCTTAATTGAACTGCATCAGCAAAGTTAACACAAGATGGTGGGGGCTGTAGCACCTGCTGTTATCCACCCTAGTGCCTTTGGGCTGTGCTGATGAGGTGATTAGCTAAGTTTTCTAGGAAGCTCAAGGTATATTTTCAGAAAAAGATATAATAGGCTTTCCTCTCTGAAAACAAGAAAAGTCCCATGGAAGCCTTTGTCACAGATCTGAATTGTCTTCTCCAGCAGGAAATATATCTCCAACTTGCTGGTACACTTGACATCTAAGAGGAAATGCACTTATCCAAGGCAAAGTAGATTTTCATTCTCTTTTTTTCCCCTCCCTACTCATTAAAGTACTGTTTTTAATAATTTTTGACTTGTCTCTATAGCAGACAACAAAGTAATGATTCACAGAGCTTCCTGGAAAATATATTGTAAATTGAGATGGAGAATTAGTTGGCTCTGAGCCATCAGCCTCCTTTTTCTGAATTTTTATTCTTCATTTTACATTTAATTTAAAATCTGGCCTGATTTTGCCGGAAAAAGAGTAATAAAACTATGAAGTGCTCCATCTAATAGAGGGTGAAATGAAGATGTTATTTTCAGTTAAGCTTCTGCTCAAGCCTATGACAGAGCCATCAGCAGCTCCTGACTTCCTGCTGAGAAAGCAATAAAGGCAAAGCCAGGAACATCTTGACTTCAAAAGCAAACTATTATTCAGAAATAGCATTTATCCCCCTAATTCAGTGGGATGAAGCAGATAGGATTCAAAATTTATTTTAAAAATGCACTAACATTTTATAAAGCTATTATTACACATGTAGCCACATAAACTCAGTCACTGCAGAAAGCTGTCAGACCATGTGGATCAGCCCTGTAGGCTGCCATGAGGCTATGGAAATTTGGTTATCTTACTGTTAACTAAAATGGTTTGATACTGGTCATTTTTGTCAAGGTGCTCTCATGTGTTAATATTTCATTCCAGATCCCTTCAGGCCTTTTTATTCCTAGCATGGCTGTTGGAGCCATGGCTGGCAGGATGGTTGGGATCGGAGTGGAGCAGCTGGCATATCACCATCACGACTGGATCATCTTCAGGAACTGGTGCAGACCTGGGGCAGACTGTGTCACACCAGGACTCTATGCTATGGTGGGAGCAGCAGCTTGCTTGGGTACGGTCTCTGCTGGCCACTGGTTTGTGTGTGACCAACACTGATGCTTGGGGACATGCTGTGTTTGTGTTAGCTGTTTATGTTGGCTTTTCTGCGTGCAGCACTGGTTGAAACCAAGACGTGATGGGCTAAAGAATGGGCAGCTTCCTCTGTTGGTTGCTCCAGTGATCTGCTAGGTGATCAGCAACAGAAAGGCTTGCAGTCATCAATGTCTACTGCTTGTAATCTGCCAAAAAGCAGAGAAAAGAAAACAAAAAATTGAAGTTAAACTGCAGGCTTCAAAGCAGGGGTATTTTTACTTGCGTTTTTCCCATCTGATGTAATGGAAATCACTGTAACTGGACTAAAATTACTTACTTGTTTAGACTGTGGTGTCTCTCAGTGCAGGAAGAAAACATCCCAGGTTTTGCTAAATTTTAAGCTACAGAGGTAAAAATTCTGGGTCTTATTTTGGCTGTGTGTCACACTATGATCAACTGAGCTGTATTTTAGTTTTCATTTTGGTCATAGGCCAATATTGGATTACACTCAATCAATAGGATTTATTGGATATAACAGCAATGATCTGTTAACTATTAAAGCAAGATCATTGAATAATACCTCACATATCAAATTTCTAGCCATAGATGCAACAAGAATGTTACAAGCATACCATTTGAGCATGTTTTTATTCGGTTGTATCTTTCCCCTTGTGTATTTAGAATAACTCTCCTTTTGTTGCTGTTGTTGGTATCATCATTAGCAGATGAAAAAATAATGGAGAGGCATAACACATGATTAATGTGATTGAGTAGATTTGAAAACGAAAGATGTACTCAAGGAAGAGCTGGAAAGTTTCAGATTTGGATGCTCATATTGGGAAAGCAGGAGCATTTGTGCGATCAATATAGAGGAAGGAAGAGTGGGATTTGCCTGGAAATGTAATGTCTACAATGTAGATATCAACACCTGAGTTAACACTTGTCTTGGTACCCCTCAGTCAAAATGGAAAAATGAGGTCCAGGAAAGATCAGTCTTGTCTGGCAGTGCACATCTAAAACCAGAAAAATGAACAAATGATGAATTTGGCCTCAAAAGGGCCTGTTTTTATCCAGAGGTTATAAAGGTAATCTGGATCATCCTTTTGGATGTGAACACCTACCATTAAAAAAAGCTGGGATTAATCTTACTGTCCAAACAAGTAAAGCACTTCCTCTTTATGACAAATGATCTTAATGTTCATGAGAGAAATAATACACAAAAATTTGGGTCTGATGTTGCTAGTTGATCTGCGAGTCATCACAGAATTATAGAAGCATAGAATATTCAGAGTAAGAAGGGACCCATCAGGATCATCAGGTCCAATTCCTGCCTGTGCACAGAACACCCCAAAAATCACACCATGGGCCCAAAAGAATTCTCCAAATACCTCTTTTACTCCATCAGACTTGGTGCTTTGACCAGTTCCCTGGGGAGCCTGTTCCAGTGCCCAACCACCCTCTGGGTGAAAAACCTTTTCCTGATATCCAACTCAGCTTCATGCCATTCTCTGGGGTCCTAACACTGGTCACCAGAGTGAAGAGACCAGTGTCTGCCCCTCTGCTTCCCATCCTGAGAGCATTATAGACCAGAATGAGGTCTCCCCTTAATCCCCTCCAGGTTGAACGGACTAAATGACCTCAGCCACTCCACCAAAAGCTTCCCTTTCAGACACTTCGTGATCCTCATGGCCCTCTTTGAATGGTTTCTAATAGCCTAATGTCTTTTTTAAATGTTGTTATGCCCAAAACTGCACACAGGACTCATGCAATTTCTTCCTCTTTTAAAAGGAAGGTCCGAATTAAAGTGGAGTGGTTTTTAATAGTATGGTGAGGCATATAGTAGAATGGTCACAGCTTGCACTTCAGCTGTTCTGTACCAAAACCTATCTTGCCTAAAGTATGAAGTATGGAGTAATGATCCTTACTCTGGTATTTGCTCTCAGCTTTTCACAGTCAGAAGTTTAAGGCATTCCTCAGATGAAATTCATATCTGGATCATAGTGTTAAGTAATCAACAATCTAATATTTCTTTATGCTGCTAGATAAAAAGCATCTTTTAATGACCTGTTTCTGATTTTTCTCATCTAAAATGGGGATTTATGGGACCTAAAAATAGCAGATTTATGATATTTACCTTTTGAACAGAGACAAATAAATGTTACCTAATAATTCAGATATACATATACACTTGTCCTCAGTTATGTGATTTTTTAATCCTTTAATGTAAACTGAAGGAGCAAGGAGCTTGCTTATGAAATTAATAAGGACAGACTAAATTGAACAATACAGCTACAACCCTGCCTATGGCTGCGTGCCTGGATGGCCTCAAACCAAGTTGTACTCAGTTCAAACTGTATTGCTATAGTGATATCCAAAGCAAGGGTTTAAGCTATAACATAGCTCTTGCAGTGGCCAAAGCTGTTCTAAGGTAGGATTTTGTGACCATGTTGTATCCAAAGATAATCCTCAGCTTTCTCTTCACTGCCTGTGAAGGCCAGCTCTCCGTGTTCCTATCTGCCTCAGCCGTGGCACTAAACTGATTCTTGGAGTCATTTTAGAGGGCTTATGGCAGGGTTCAATTTTACTTTCTCAAGTATCCATTAAAGCTGATTTCTTTTTTTTTTTTTTTTTGCATCCTT
>VWZN01008156.1:213817-246252 GCA_013396955.1 Regulus satrapa | reverse complement strand
TTTTTTTTTTTTTTGCATCCTTTCTGGTTTTAAAGCTCCATCTTTTAGCATTCATTGTTTGCTTTTCAATGCTAGCAACTTTGGCATGAGCAAGTTCACTCAACCTTTTTGATGAAAATTGCAGTAGAAGAAAAATACCTTTCTTCAGAGAAAAAAAGCCTAAGAGTATAAGGGCAAAGTACTCAGCATAAGTAATTACATGCATTTTTGAGTGTAAGGTTCAAAAATATAAATGGGTTGCTTAGTATGTATACCAGCACTGAGAGAAACTTGAGTCTTTTCCTTGTTGGCAGGTGGTGTTACTCGAATGACGGTCTCTCTGGTGGTGATTATGTTTGAGCTAACTGGAGGCCTGGAGTACATTGTACCTCTTATGGCTGCAGCTGTCACAAGCAAGTGGGTGGCAGATGCCTTTGGAAAAGAAGGGATCTATGAAGCTCACATTCATCTGAATGGCTACCCCTTCCTGGATGTGAAGGATGAGTTCACCCACCGAACCCTGGCAACTGATGTGATGAGACCAAGGCGTGGGGAAGCTCCTCTCTCTGTGCTGACACAGGACAGCATGACGGTGGAGGATGTTGAGACACTTATCAAAGAGACCGACTACAATGGCTTTCCCGTGGTGGTTTCAAAAGACTCAGAGAGACTTATCGGATTTGCACAGAGACGAGAGCTGATCCTTGCAATAAGTGAGTATTGGTGTCCAAAAGTTTGATTTTGAAAGGAGCTTTTACAAGATAGGAGGTTAGCAGAATTATTCACCTCAAGAATGGATAAATAAGAACCAAATCTAACTTTTTCTTCAAATCTGAATTTTACTGGACCTGGAAGTTTTTCTATTGCATCATACCACCTGACAGAATTTTGTGGGCTTGACCCTTGTGGGCTTCATTTAGATATCACTCAAAGTAGTAAAATAAAGTTATTCTAGAGACAGCAGAGAGGAACACAACTCATATGGCCAGAATTTTTGTCAGAACCAGACCAGAAGTCAGTGCAGTGCTCAAGTTTCTTTCCCTCTCCATGGACTTACAGAAGCGGCTGGGGCAGTAATGCCCTTTGGTCACCAGTGACCAAAGCACTCTGTGCTCCTTTCTGTTGCTCTGTCTCAGTTTTTCCTCACATGCAGGCTTTTAGTACTACTGGTGGAAAGTTTTCAGTGCACAATGTTTTCTGGTAAAGACGGGTGAATTTTGTCTGGCATCCAGTGGACAGGTGGCTGACTGCCTGAGAGTCCGAATCCAGATCATTAAAGGTTTTGAGTGTCAGGTCCTTTCCTGGTTGATCTTATGACTAAGTGGGAAGAACAAGTATATTGGATGAAAGCAAGTGTTCCCACCTTTTCTGGACCCAGGGCATCTAGAACTGCAGAGGTCTGCAAGGCTGGCCCACTGTCTGCTCCCAGTTCTGGCAGTCCTGTGCTGTTGAGGGCCAGCTGGACAGGCAGGCAAGATACCATTCAGACATGGTGGCCTTGTACTTTGCTGGGGAGTGGAATGTCTATAGTGTATCCAAATCTCCTTGACTTGGAATTATTCTTCTCTGCATGGTCTTGTTTCATCCCTCCTTTGTTCAGGCACCTTTGAAAAGCTATTGTCTCTGATGGAAATTCACATATTTTTCAGACAAGAAAATTAATACATGGAAAATTTGGATTATTTTTGAAGGTCACTTTCCAGCTCACTTCCTACAAAGCTAAAACAAAAATTGAAGTAACAGTGGTCTTTAAAGCACATGTTTTATATGTATTTAGCCTACCCTGCGTCTATCTTTTGTACTGTCCATGCCACGTCATGGCTTTAACACTTGGTGCCTTTCTAAGTTCATAGAGTTTTGCACCTCCTTTTCAGGAAGGTATGTCAGTGGGAAAATGGCATGGACTGAAGATGCAGAATCCTAAAGTCAGAAAGATCAGAGGCTGCTTCAAGTGAGTGAAAGAAAGGACTTTGAGGAACTGAGTCTATTTTTTCAGGTCATAAATGGCAGTGTGGCTGAATGGTCTTTCATAAGATGTGAGAAAATGTCCAGCTATGAATTGACAATAAAGAAATTAGTTAAAATTAAACTCAGTAAACAGATCAAAATACTTTCCTGTTGAAAAATTGTTTACTGTCTGCATTTTTCAGAGGAAAAGGTACTGTCTCCTGATCAGTTCTAATTAAGAGCATAGGAAATGAGACAGAACTTAGATTTAAAATCAAATTGTTACATGCATAGATAAGTATTTCTAAAATCCTCAGCTATCAATGACTTTTGATAACCTTTTTCCCCTTGGGCTGAGTGTGAGTGCTGTCATTCTGTGCTTACACTATGATAAATGGTTAATCTTTCCAGTATGGTTTGTGTCCTTGTGATGTAAATCTGGATTTGGTTTCGAAAGACACAGTATATAGTTCTGGTACAGGACAGGGCAACCTTTTGATTGCTAATCCTCTTTCTCTGAAGTTGTTTTGCCTGAATTTCAGAAGTTGTTATTGCTGATATTACCACAACGGTAGCTAATGTGTTCTGAACCCCCACCTCAGCTTGCTTCATGGTAGTGATCATGGAGCCATACATGAAGTCTCCTTAAGCCATGAAATTCCTTACCAAGAGAGGAATACCACATATGGTGCAGCATCTCTTATTCACCTGTTCAGGTTCACCTGCTCAGCCTGACAGAGATATTGGAGTTGCATCTCAGAACAGCATAAGCTCCATCTGTGCAGCACTTCAGCCAGGCAGTGAGGTCTTATGGAAAACAGTCAGGCCCACTCCAGTATCTCTTCTTTCACCAGTATCTATTTTCCCATGGCATTGTTCCCTGAAGAATGCCTCCTCAGTTTGAACTAGCTCTGGTACTTCTACAGAAGAACACTTTGTGCTTCATAGAGACATGGTTTCAACCAAGAATTTCAGTTTCTCTCTCAGGCCCAATTAATTGTGCATCAGTGGTGTGGTGGTCCAGGGAATCTCTGGGGGAGTACTCCAATTCCCTCACACATCTGCCTTCTTGGATGAAGTCAGTAGCTGTGAAGTCTTGCATCAAATACCCATTCTCACACAGCTATCTGCCTCATTATTTACCCCTGCGTAATTTCTTGCTTACTGAGTGGAGCATGCTCTATAAATACATCAAATACCTGTAAAGTGAATGGCAGTGCCATTTCCAATTGCTCAGCAGCATCCTCAGGAGGACTGTGTCCTTCCATTGATCCTTGTTTTGTAGGTAGGTGGGTGAGGTGGCAATCACCCTCTGGGAAGAGGTGTCTACATTTTAGATGACACCTACTTTACAATCTTACACAGGGGAGTTTTTGACACCGTAAAGCTTTTCTTAAATTTGGCCAGTTCCAGAGGCACCATGCAAAAGGCAAAGCCTTGGACAATAGCCAGGTGGCCTGTACAATATGCTTTTCCCAGTGTGGAGTTGAGAGATCAACATAGTTGATACAGGCTTGGAAATGTGAACCCCTGAATATGAGAGGCTGTTTCACGTTTGTGAGAATTAATTCACTCTCTATCTATGACAGGAGCCTTCTGCATAGACTGCTCTGTAAAACCAGACATTGTTATCCATTGTCATTTGCTTTGCTCTTTCTGTTAATCAGTATCTGTTTTTCTTACCCACTGACTGCAAAAATTATCTGCTCTCCCGTTTTACCTTTACTCCCACTCCCCCATCCAGTGAGACTGCATACAAAATCCACCATTTTTCTGATGCCACTGAATTTACTCCATAGTACTACATCATTCAAATTTCTCTAGAGAGGTGTCTGACATGGAAGAGTGAAATCATGGCTTTGGCTAATCATTGTTGTTCAGGGTTACTGCTGCCTTGGGAACAGCAATGTGGTAACCCAGATGCTTGGCCCTCTTTCTTAGGGTGCAGCTTTGGGAAGGAAATACCTAGCTGTCAAAGGTTTTTATCAAAGGGTGGGAGTTACCTTCAGTTTGATTAATGTTACCTCTTAGCACAGATCATATATCAAAGAACTTTGCAGGAATATTCACACTTGGAATAGGATGTATGAATTGAAACAAGCTGAGACAAAACTAACATCATTCTTGTAAATTGCAATAGGGTTTGTAATATGTGGAGTGAGAAGGTTGAGAATCATGAACTCTACTGATATTAGGTTTGAGCCAACATTGCTCCAGTTCCAGAAATATTACAAGACAATGATCATTAAATGAGAAAAAAGAATTGCAGCTGAAATGTGTTGGAAACCATCACTGTCTACTCATTACAAATCACAGGAGTGGGTTTCTCACTCTGATTGATGGCAGAGAGTTCCAAGAATTTTTACCTATGCTTGGAGTATGAGTTGCTACAACTCAAGAGCCAAACACATGCTATGCTTATTCTGGGGAGAGAAAAGTTGTCTGTCATTTGGAAATCTGTCTCATATAATGTTTATACCCTGTAGTGTTGAGTAGAGATGAGGTAAACACTACAAAGAAAGTAAAGTACTCCAAAGGTAAGTCTTTAAGTAATGGTAATGGTAATGCTTTAAGTACAGGGCTTATACTGATCATGCAAACTCCAGATGTAGTGTGATGTTCACTTCATAGTTTGATCAAAGTATTAATGGTAGCTTTTGTACTTCTGAAAGTGGTCACATATGTGCTGTTAACCCCTATATTTTTTTCCCTTTACTATTTTTCTTTAAGTAGGTAGCTAGTTTCTTCTTCCTTTTAAAAAACCTAGATATGCAAACTATTTAAGGCATTAAGTGTAAACCCACAAAATTTGCCCACAAAATGCCTGTGAGGTGTGCTGATCTAGACCAACACCCACACTGCTCCTGGATTCCTAGAATGTGAATTTGTCTTTCCCCAGTGTTCATAATTCCATTCACCATGTCCACATTTTCCCAACACCACTAAAAAGTTTTTCTCCAAGCCAGCTGGGATCTTACACAGCTGTTGACTTCACTCTTTCAGGCATGACAGAAAGTTTCTGTTGTGACTCTCACAATGGAGGAAATTACATACTGTGATTTGAATTTGATAGAAATTGGATTAGTGAAGTTTGTGAGTGCATATTTATTCAGAAAAGCATTATCTCAACCAAGGAAAAGTATGTGCCTATAGCAATATCAGATTTTCTCTAAGGCAGAAATGTTTCAAGGAAATTCAGAGTTACTCATTAACCCCAAGTTTGTGCGACCTCAGTATGTTAAAGATAAAATCAAATCTTGCTTTTCAAAGGAGGAATTATTTTTTATTATCAAGCTTAATTCACTATCTACACCAATTTTTGTGTTGTACAGAGAATGCAAGACAGCGTCAGGATGGGGTGGTGAGCAACTCCATCGTGTACTTCACTGAAGACCCCCCAGAACTGCCTCCCAACAGTCCCCATCCACTGAAACTGCGGCGTATCCTCAACCTGAGCCCTTTCACTGTCACTGACCACACACCAATGGAAACTGTGGTAGATATTTTCAGAAAACTTGGACTCCGGCAGTGTCTGGTGACTCGCAGTGGGTAAGTAGCTGACAGTCAAGTGAATATTCAAATTTTGTCTTATTTTGTGAATGAGCTCCAGGGCGGCAAAAAAAGTCGGAACCAAAGTGGTGCTTGTAGCGCGTTATATTTCATTCTGTTCTCCCACATCCTTTGTGCGTTCTCATTTAGATAAGGTAAAAATAAATACAAAATAAACCATTCTGACTTCCACTCTCCTTCAGTTTTCAGCAGAGGCAGATCTGGGAAGCAGTATTGTTTGCAAAGAATATGCCTGTTTTGAGATGTCCAGCTATATTAGGTGTTTGAAAATTGCGATATAGGTGTCACTGGAGAAAAATTATTTGGTTCAACTTTCTTTTTTTTGGATAATGGAAGGGTGTGTGGACTAAAGGACCTCAAGTAGCAGCTGAAGGAGGTGGGCAAACATGAAGTTAGGGGAATAAAAAGCTGCACCATGTGGACTAGACATAACATCCCACAGTTCCAATGGAATCTGAGATATTCGGGTATCATGGCTCATCCCAGGATCTAGTGATAGCAGAATACCCAAACCACAGCCTTCCAAACGTGGAAGACTAAAATTTATTCTTCTATTAAAAGGTCTTTTTTGTTATTCAAATATATTGCAAATCAGTTTTTACTGTCAATGCAGTATCCTCAGCATGAAGAAAATAAAAAGCAGTATTGGGAGACAGGTAAAGGGTCTGATTTTAGGTGCCTGGATTCAGAAATTTAGATCTGGAGTTTTAGAACTTACATGAAATGAAAGATGGAAAAACTGTTAACAATGACACAGTTTCAATATTCAGTGCCTAATGGTCTTCAAGGACTGGAAGTAAAAGCCCTTGAATACTGAGGGTTACAAAATTTTTGACTCTTGGGGCCAGACATCCCATAGGCCTCATCTTACTTGACAGATATAACTCATTTAGGTTCACGTAAATGAGAAATTATAATTTAAATTTGAAGGAATTATGCTGTCAGGCAGTGAGAATTTCAGAAACTCTGTGCTTTAGCTTACTTTGTGTATTACCAAGCACTGATACCTTGGGTTTGACTGCTGGTCCTCTGCAGCCTGAGCCTAAGGAAACCTATTATTTTGTTGTACAAAGTATTAGTTCACTCAGTAGAGTTCCCAACAAAAAGAGGTAACAAGCCAAAGCATTTAACTTAATTAGCTGGGGTAATAGAAATATGTGAAGTGAGAATACTTTTATAAAAAGAGAATAATTGGGGAATACATGAGATAGACAGTACTATATGGAAGCACTCACAAAATACCCCTGTGGCTGAACAGGGAGAAAACCTGGATGAAATATGAGATGATGACCTTTCACTTCCTTTTCTCCTGTAGGAGGCTGCTGGGTATCATAACAAAAAAGGATGTATTAAGACACATGGCTCAAATGGCAAACCAGGACCCTGAATCTATCATGTTTAACTAGACTGGTAAAGAAGAAGAAAGTAACCCTAAAAGAATTCCTTCTAGATTAACACGAAGGTTGTGTTTGGTGTTTCATCTTGCTTAAAGAGAGAAAGGTAAAGTATATGAAGAATGGCCTGATAGGCCTCTGATGGAGGGAGTGGGTGCAGGACAGCACTTATTTAATGAGGAGGGCAGCTTAGAAGCTCTGAGCAGCTGCAGACATCAAGCTGTGTTTCCTTAATGAGATTCCCGACAGCTCAATTGGAGTGCTGGAGGGTGTAAGTGATGTGGTGCTTAGAGACAAAAGAGCCATGAGCACCAGTGGGAGGCATCAAGGTCACAGTAACTCATGAGGCAGGTGCGAGGAGTAGCAGACACTGTTTATGTATGAGCTGCTAAGAGATAGAAAGGTTTGTGTTCCAAGCCAGAGAGTGTAGATGAGTACCCTCAGTTGCTTTTGGTACTGGAATCATGGCTATTTGTTTGCTATTGGGTTATAACATTTTCATGATGGAGAAAAATTTGCATATTTTTAAATGAAAGGTTTTGTCATTTTCATTTATTTTGTAATGTAAATGTTTAATGAATCGAGACTGGAGTTAAGTCTTAAGAAAAAAGTAAGATTACTCCTCAATTCACTTTAAAATGTAGTGTCCCTTGCTCCCTGCTTTAGTCTTTTGAATTTTATACTGCTTAGCATTTCTGTCAACCAGCTTCTCCTTATGGGATTTATTTTATTTATTATCTCTCTATGCAATTTTGCATACAAATACTGTAAAATTTAGTATTTTGTGGTTTGCTGTGGTAACTGGAAAATACATAGAAGCCCATAAAATAGTTTTCAAAACCACTAAAAGGACAGTGGTATCCATCTCTCATCAGTGTTAGTGACAAGAGATTGAATCCCTTACCTGTCTTCCCTTGTGTACATCACAATTTTTCACAAATGAATGATGTTCTGCATTAATTCTTGG
Organism: Regulus satrapa; assembly: GCA_013396955.1. Taxonomy (NCBI): domain Eukaryota; kingdom Metazoa; phylum Chordata; class Aves; order Passeriformes; family Regulidae; genus Regulus; species Regulus satrapa. The sequence goes on along the minus strand of VWZN01008156.1, from coordinate 238,395 downwards.
TTCTCCACTTAGATCCTTTTTGTCATTGCTCTTTCTTGGCATTTGTCTGCACTTGCCAAGAGATTGCTGAAATTCATTTAACAATCATAGGCACTTATTCTGTAAGAGATCTACTTTTTATGCACTCATCAGTCACAGGACTGTGGAATTCCTCTCCACAGCACTGTGACTGGTAAGATCAGAGGGACTGAGAGTGTAAATGATCATAGGAAAGCTTTAAGTATTTATCTATTTGCACCAGGTTTAGCAGATCCTGGTAGGGACCTCTAAATCACTCAGGTAAAAATGTTAAATTTTCTTAAACCCTAGTTCTGGTCATATGTGGGATAAAGAAGGTCAACTCTTTAATTAAGAATTTGTTGTAATAAATAAAATGTTACTACTATCAGTAACAGAATACCAAATTGTACTCTCTGTAACACATAATTCACACTGCCCAGTGTTTGCTTTATAGATGTAAACTTAAAGAGTGGAGAAAGGTAGTGCCCTGAATCCCCTTCAGACCTCCTGGTCCCTTCATTACGGCGTCCAAGACCTCTGCTGGTGTCTGAAATGGTCCTCATGGATAGAGGTGACCTTTCATGCAAGAACAGCCTGCTGCTCACTCCAGCCCAAACCCAGACTGTTGTCTGACATGTAGGCAATGTGCATGATTATTGTGTCCCAGAACTGAGACAACTGCTCAGGTGCACCCTGACTTAGATGCTGAAGTTCTATGTCACAAATTCCTCCTCTTATCTCCAGTGACCCTGCTTCCTTCTGGCTTGTGTCCCACTGCATTCACACAGAGCATGGCCCAAATTGCTGAAGTAAAAGAAACGGAAGTAAAGGGATAATTTTAATCTGTTAAGTACTCCACTTAACAATGGTGTTTGCAACAGACTAACATAAATACATGTAGCTCTGGCCAAAGCCCATAAATATTTCAGTGTATACTTTTTGTTAACTGGACAGCTGCAGTACAATATATTATTAAAGGGATATTGTTAAAACTATGTAAACTATAGGACTGAGCAAACATTTTCTTCTGAAAATAGGAAATACAACATAATGTGGTTATTTCTTACATTTTTCTGTGAAGCTGTCAGCAGCCAAACTCATAAAAAAACAAGTCAACAACAACGCTCGTGAGCACTAGATTCCCTCATTTGAACAGAGATGCCATCATAAAATCTGTTCATTCCCACAGCTAAATCCAAATGGGGCTTTATACAGTGGTCAGTTTCTACCCATAACTTCTAGAACCTAAGGGATGTAGACTAAGCTAAAAAGGCTGACTTTTGAGAGCAATCTCATTCTTGGATTAAAACTGTATGACCATGTTCTACTTTCCATGTTTGCAAACAGGAGCCAATACAGTGTATCAACAGTGAAAAACATTATCATTTTCTCAGGAAAAGACATGGACTCACCTAACTGAGATTAATCTGGCTATGAATACAAATTCACATATGTATTGACTTGGCTTACCAGGCTAAACTCAGTCTGTGGTTATGCATAGGCATAGACTTGTGTGGTTAATTCCCATTAATTTGCAGAGGCATTAATTATTAATTTACTAAAACCAAGTCACCCCTGTAGCTTGTTGCCTTGCTTTATTAGACTATTTAGGAGGAGCCCTCAGGGCTTAAAAATAAGATCCAAAAAACCCAGCATGGTTGTTTGTGGCAAACACCAGCAGAAGGAATTGAGATTTATGTAGTTATTGTGAATGCAGTTTGACCCTGGACTATCACTCAAGTAAAAGGCAGGTAAATGGTGTACAGCTCTCTTCTATAAACACATTCCCTTTCAGATGGAAAGCTTTAATTACCTAAGGGGGTCAAAGGAAAAGCCTTTGGACATGTAACCCTGTAGTGCTGCTCCTTGTTCCAGTGTCTGTTCACAAGACATTAAACCAGAGCAGGGGCTGCTATCTGGCTGTCCAGGAATGGCACACTCATGGCTAACTTCAGCTGCTTGGTGTCATCATCGAGGCTGAGGCTGATGCTAGAATGACATGGAGGGCTTTGAAACAGGACAGACTTTGATAATTAGAAAGCTTCCTCCATGCTGCCACCTTTATTGCTCTTAACATTGGTGTCTGGAAGGGAACACCCTTAATATAAATTAATAACATGCTTATCTCAAAAAAATGCAGTTATGATGTACTGATTTAATTTATTTCCCCATAACAAGCCTGTTATCATGCACTGTTTTCTATCTGTTCCAAAATTTTTCTCAGAAGGTATTGAATAGACTCCAAGAGGCATAGATCTCAGCCCTAAGTATTTATTTGAATTTGTAGAGCTCAAGATAGCCATGTAGAGTTATCAGTCTGAGTTACATGAGTATTTTAGTGTATACTGCTGACTTTATGCAACCTCAGTTCATTCCTTCCAGCAGTTGGCCTTCAAAGATGCCCATATAAACTAAACAGGGGAATAGAAATCTTTGAATGATGGAGGTTCAGTATTGTACCTTTGTTTTGCATGAACTGTGTTAAGTTACATTCAGCTTCTGATGTGCACTTGAAGTAATCTGTACTGGAAAGTTTAATAGTAAAGTATGGAAATGGATAGACAGACCCTTTGGCTGTCCCAGTGATACTAATTATTAATTCTTGTGCTTTGAAGAAGCAGAAAAAGAATGTTTAAGGATTACAGAAGACTCACTGATTCTGTATTTGAATGACACTATATTTATGACTATAATTTTGCTTTGGCTCTGTTTGTTGTTTTGGTTGGTTTTTTTTCTAATTGTAGAAAACAGTGTATATGTTGCACCTTATAAAAAGCAATGTTTTGACTCTATTTTTTAAATAAAATTAACCTACAGTACTGGAAACATTTCTTGGACATCTTATTAATTAGAAAAGTATTTCACTTAATGTCACTATGATTTTTATGTTTTCTTTTCTCACTTTTAGGGATAACTCAAACCTGAGTTCTAGAGATCTAGGATATTGAATTCAATTAAAGGTTAGGTAATATTAAGTAGAGAGTTAATAACATTCATGCAGTGGACTTCAGAGAATCAGCCTTGATGGCTGGATATCTTATTTTCAGAGAAAAATGTTTTGTCTTCAGCATCAGAAATGTGTTTGGTTGGTAAAAAAAAAAAAAAGAAAAAAAAAGAAAAACTATTTGTCTAACCAGGTTGTTCTGTCTACAGTGATCATGAAACTTTAAAACTAGATATTGCCCCTGTTATATATTTTTGTATTTATTTTTCAGTTACACTTTAATTCAGAGCTAAAATCAAAGACAGAAAATGACAAGTTCAATCATCCCCATTTAATTGGATGAAACAGGCCCTAAATCTTTGTCAGAGGCTAAATTCGAGGTAGTACCAAAGAATATGGGCTTGATCCTGATCAACATGCTAAGGTGAACATGCCAGCAATATCCTAGTTCCAATCAAATTACTCATTTCATAAGCTGATTCTGGGAGTCCCATGGCCTTCAACTCATTCCATGGCTTGCTGTGCCCTTAACACAATCCAAAACACACATCCAAAACCCAGGAGGCATCAGGCATGCAGCAACTTTAATAAGTAGTAATAATTCCTGTAATTTGTATTTGGTCATGAAGTTCTGAACTTTAGACCTACCTGTCATCACCTGCAATGGTGCAACTGGGAAACAGAACAGAAGATGTTCAGAGACATTCAGCACTGCCATGGTGCAGCTGGGAAATGGAGTAGAAAATGTTCAGGAGCATTCAGCAATGCCATGGTGCAGCTGTGCTCCACGTATCCTGGCCTACTCTCCATTCATCCAAACCAAAAGCCTGTTACCATCCATGCGCCTTCTTGCTCCTTTTGGGAGGCTCATCTTCTGCTCCTCTGCTCCAAGTGTGATCTTTCTTCTAGCTCCTCACTGCTGTGGTGGCACACCAAGCATAATCTCACAGACACTGTATCCAAAATAAGAAAGGTGCATCTCCAGTGGAGAGCCTCCACTGGTGGCAGACAGGATCTTGCATTGCTGCTTCCTGGAGTACACAGTGTTGCTGGAATGCTGCACAGAGCTTTTTGATTGGTGTTTGCTTTGCTGTCTCTTAGGATCTGGTTACTGAGTTGTCTCTGCCCAGATTAAGGTGCAAACAGTAAATGTCAAGTAGAGAGAGATAGAAGAGAGCGGAGGAAGGAGAAAAGAGAGTGTGAGAGACTAAGCAAATACATCACCACCACATGGAATCCTGCAGTATCCTGCTGGACCTTCTTCATCCTGGTCTGCTTGCTGGTGGGAGTTCCTGTGTTCCTGTGGAGGTACCACTTTTATACACTCCAAGTCTGGGGTATCCATAAGGCATGGGTGCCATTCCCACCTGGCATGGGATGGCATGTGTGTAAGATACTTCCTTTCTCACAGTTGGCCTTGGTGGGAGCTTTTGTCCAGATAGTTAACTAGATCTGCCTCACCAGGCCTGGCACCTTCCCGTTGTTGCTGTAAGTGCTTTTCCTACAGTTTGCACAGTGGAATTTTGTCCATTGTGTTAATTCCAAACTTTCCCCTCCGTTTAAGTCTGGTATTAGTGCCTTCCTCTTTGCCATCTGTGCTTATTCTAAGGTCTTGTTGTGGTAGCTTCCCTTGTGAGAACTTTCTTTTTTGCCAGTGTTTGAGACTGTTCATTGTGCTTCTCCAAGACCTCACACTATCTTCTTGCAATATGAAAGAGATGAACTTCTGAGAGAAATGGCTGCTGCATTTCACAGATCAATATAGTATCTTCAGCATCTCAACCAGTTACTAATGATTTCCCAGTGAAGTCAATCTGGAGCTGGAACATGACTGTGAGAGCTGTATCCTGAAGCAGTTATGGGCTCTTTGGCAGAATGAGACAGGAGCTGCTGACCTGTAGCTGCAGCTTTTGGTTAACTCTCCATTCCTCCTTTAACCTTATTGTATTCTGAGCATAATATTCTCCGTTTGATCACATAATAAACCCTGTTTTAGTACAGTTAATTATTTCAACCTTTGTTATCTTTCAGAATTATTTTGTATAGTCAGGATTAAAATAATCTGAGTGTTTCTAGGGCTTCTCAAGACACAGAGGGTAACTGGTTAGGAAGACATAATGATATGTATTATATCATTATCAATATATGAACAGCCAGATTGGGGAGAGTCAGTATTTGGCACTTCAGCTGTGTTTCATTTGAGAAATGATTATGCAGCCTGAACAATCAGTGCACAGCTCTCTGTGGGGATTTGCAAAGCCTGACGATTTGTTCCTGGCTTGAACAGCATTTAGAGCGATATTTGTAGCCAGCTGATGTTACATACCCTTCAGATTAACCGGTCTTTCTTGATCCACAAAGATTCAGTAAAGGGCACTGAAAAAAATGTGCAGATTGCTTAGGAAACTAGAAAATCAACTATACTGTCTAGGAAAAACTGCTTTATTGTCACAAAGTTATGTTCACAGAGGCATCCCACTTTCAGGAGAACCATACCCTGTGAAGGATTCAGTGACTGATCTCACTGCTAGGAAGGAGTAATACCTAAAATATAAAATAATATCTGTTTGTATTGATTGCAACCAATGCTACTGGTTTTTTTCTCCTGATGCATTCTAAAAGACAACTTTTCTCCCTGAAGTAAGCTCAATGTGTCTACAGTTGCTAGTGAGGGACTGTGGCCATGCACAGTTTGATGCGGAGTGCTGCAGGACTAGTGCATTAAAGGCTAGTTGAGTGTCTCCCCTTTGGTAAATGCAGTAAAAAGGAATGGCTGCAATAATTGTGCCATGCAAAAGGACCATTCCAAATAATTAAAAATTCAGATGAATTGTAGTTCTCTGCTTCTAAAGATTCCCAGCAGGTAAGACTGAAAGGTTGTGAAGCCTTATGATTTATAAAACATAATTGTATTTAGTTGCAATTTTCCTAAAGACAAATTTTACTTGCCTAACTCTCAGATTATATGACCATTAGAATCCAAAATTTCTGAATGATCTACAGGGGGCAACAAGACCCTTGAAGTCCCCATGTCTGGGAAGAGAAAGAGGCACCTAAGCTCTGCTGTGGTTCACAGATGAGAGAGAGGACACCAACTCTACCAAACGCTCCAAAATGACCCCAGTCAGCACTGAGATTCAGGAAAAAAGCACAATATGTGCTGTCACCAGCCCTTCCCTTTTTCACAGTAACCTCAGGGTTAGAGACTCTTTGTTAGGTAAAAGCCCATGCAATACAGGTCTTGTAGGTGTTGATTTTAGTGCAACCCACTAAGTTACCACAGTGCAGCTCCTTCTTGGCTAACTGCTGCTTGGGCCTTCTGCCAAGCCAGAAGGGGCATTGTCCTAAAAGGGACATCTTCAGGCTTCCACTTAAGGATAACTCGGCTAGCTAAATCACACTGAGATGCAGATTCTGTATCTAAATTGTTATAGGAAACTTAGGCTTCTGCTTATCCTGTCATATTTTGCATATTTTTAGGCCTTGCTGTAACCTGAACACAGTATTTTGCTACATGTAATTAAAATCTAGCAACCATTTGTCACTGACCAGAATATTTAGCCATCTTCTGTGCAGTCACTGCTTGAGATCAATTATAATTCAGATTATTATACCAATTCTTGATTTTTAATCTCTGTCTGACATTTAAGCACCTGTTTACCACTACTACTACTACTACTATCTTAATCCAATTAATTCAAATAGTAGAATAATTAGCGGTACAAAAAAGGTATAAATAGTCTACCTGAAGATTTTTCCCATCATAGATAATTAACATTGACTCTGAATTATGTTTTGGCCCTGTCTCAACTTTTAAGGAACACTACTACAAAGCACTAGTTGCAGGAACACAAGGAATAAATAATAAGCTCCTCTGCACCTCTTCTTTCCAAGCCTATGGGAACATACATGGAATGATTCCTTTTCTGTCAGGCCAGGTTTAGGCAATAGAATCCCTGCACGTTTCATGGCTGCAATTCCTGCTTAATAAATCTCTCCATGTCAGATTGCTTCCTTCCAGATAAACAGGCACCACTCCAAGAGTACCAGTTTTACTTCTGTGTAAGGATAACCAGGTAGGGCAGGTAACTAACACCTCCATTCCATCCTCCTTTTCTCACTTTGCTGTTTTTCTCCTCATTCAGTCCCAACTACCCAGTCCCAACCCATTCTGCCTCTTTGCTGCAGCTTTTCTGTAATAAGAGAAGAACTCCCAAGGAAATTAGCACATCTCCTCTTTCTGTTCACTTGGGACTTCTGTACAGAATGCAAATTTGCCAGCAACAAAGTCAGTAGCTAAGCTACAGTCTGGCTACCAGCATTATTTCCACCAAATAAATAGTCAGTGCTCATGAATTGTAAAAGACAAACCATTGAGGTACTAGAACCTGGGGCCAGCTTGATCATCTGCTGAACTGGTACGTACAGACCACAGTAACATATACTGCCTTATTTGCTCTTTTCCTGGCTCCAAGAATTCTGCATTCTTTCTGTTCAAGCTTCAACAATATAGAGGACAGGAGCAGTTCCTTGTTCCAAGATCTTTTTTTTCCCCCCTCAGAATAATGCCCCATTCATGAGACTATGAAGTTTTTTGCCTCTCTTACTAAAGCTTTTTCATTTTTCATGAGCGTATACATTAGTCCAGGGATGAAAACAGCCTTCTTAGCAGTGGTCACATTCACACACACAAAATCTTTTTTTTCCTCTCTGCCTGATGACACTTGAACAGCAGTTGGAGCAGCAGCGCAGACACCTCCGGCCCAGCAGGGCTGAAGGCCTCCACTACCTCCTTCCACCTTCACTGGCTATGGGGCTTGGGGAACAGGAATGCACAGAGGGAAAAGGTGAAGAGCTGCAATACTTGGCTGAGAATATACACTGTTGGGACTGACTTTTAAGCTGGTTCTCAGAAGTTCTGGCTGTCCTCCTCCTTCCCACTGCTCCCTCCCGCTAAGCTTGCAGTTAGTCAGTGAGCAGATGCCTCACACCTCACAGCCACACCAGGAATTGTCTTTAGCTGTTCTGCAGTTGCACAAAGTCTGCCTTTCTCAGATCAGTGGAAAACTAAATCCGTGGCTGTGTCTACCACAATTCCATGTGCAGTAAGCATAAGAGGCTGGCAGTTTATCACAGCAGACAGCCATGGTCTATCCTCATACCTTTTCTGCACTGACAAGGGGTGGAACTAGACGATCTTTAAGGTCCCCTCCAATCCAAACCATTCTGTGATTCTATGATTCCATCCTATGCTGCACCTAATGCTTGGGGTGTTTAGTGATCCACTGCTCCAGGCTCTACATTTAGCTGCAGTGTTTATTAATCTGCCTTGGGACAATTAGCAGCTCCAGTGGGTAGGAGCAGCGGGGTCCCACTAGGTGGCAATCCAGTCCTGGCATGGCTGCGCCAGTGCCACCAGCTGCGCTCAGGCTGACAGAGGCCACGGCGTGTGTGCTGACTTCTGATTCTCCCAGGCATCAGAGCTGTATAATTGTTTGCTCTAAATGTGTAATTTGCCTCATGAATTTTATTAGATAAGCCAATTAAAAACTATTTTAAAAAATGCTATTTATTTATATATTTATTTATTTTAGATATATATATATATATATATATTCTGTTGGGAAAGGAAGAGGAAAGAAAGAAACCGCTTTCTTTGTTTGGAGTATTTGGCAGGGCTGAAGCACAACTGTCTGCGTTGGCTTCTTAAAACACATATCACATCTGTAAAAACATAGTGGCAAAAGGAGGAAAAAATAATCTGCAATGCTTTCCTGGTGGTTTCTAGGAGGCTTTCATGAAAACAATACGTTTTTCATCAATTATGCATTTAGGTCACAGGAAGAGTTGGTTGAAGGAATTCCTTTGCCATTTCAAAGTCACAGTTAGGAAGAAAATACAGCCAAGCTAATGGAGCTGTAAGAAATACAGTTCTGTTCTTCTGACCTAATATTTTCCTTCTTCACTTTCTTTACCATCATTTCTATTGGCATAAGTATGTCCTTCAGCACAGCAATATTTGTGTAGAGAATGCACAGAGGCCCTTTGAGCATGGAAAGGTCATCTTATTTTGCAATGGAAATTCTAAAACATGTCATTGTTTATGTTGTTTACATAAAACATCAGAAAATTGAGTAAAATGCCTTCCCTGTAAAACCTTGGTCAGATCTGGAAAACAGCATACGGTCCTTGGTAGCATTACCATATGTAACCTTTAGGCTTCTGTGCAATTTACAACCCCATTTTACATGCTTAAATATCCTTTTAAAAGTATAATGAGAATTAAGTGCTGAGGAACAGGTTTCACAGTAGCCACCACACAGGACAGGCAACAGCTGTTATTAGTAACCAAAAATATGCCAGAGAAGACCTTAAGATCTTAATTCTTCCCTATATTGGTAATCACAGAAGTCTCAGAGCACTTTCTTTTTTTCTTGTGAAAAAGGCCTGAGAAGTTGTGGAAATGTTTCTGGCCCTGTGATGCTTATATGTGCTTAGAATGTTGAACAGGAAACAGAAAATTAAGGTTCAGGGCTTTTCCCTCATACGCTAAGGAGGCTGACCCCATCCTGCAAACCCTGGAAAAATTAACATGTAAAGGCAGAAGGGAGAAGAGAGAGATTGCTGCAATTAGTAGGTGAAGAAAGCTCTGCATTCCCACTCCTCCCAGCTCTGCTTATACATCTTATTTAATTTTCTCGAGTGTACACTATATTGCCAGTCTTGGGAACAGGGACAGAATGGAAGTCTCCCACCTCAGAAGTAAATGCCACAGCAGTTAGGGTAGAGATTTTCCCTGTGCATACTGTGGCCAGCACCATGCATTCCTGTGGCCCAGCTTCAGCAGGAAAGAGCAAAGACTGCTTTTCTCTCTGTTCTTTCCTAACCTGGAGGTCAGGGCTGCAGACTGAGGAGTATCACACAGCCAGGTGATGCTTTGCCAGTGCATCACTTCTTCTCTGGGTCATGTGCCTGAAAGAAAGTGGGTCTGGCATTCAGCAGTGCCAGAGCACCAGCTCATGCTGGGTAACAGAAGCTGGCTTGGCTAAGCCAGACCAAGTTGTTTCATGTGCTGGAGGCTGTGTCCATGAGCATAGGGACTCATGGCAAAGCACAGCATGCTTGTTTAGGGGTCTTTAGCTGGCTCTGAAACACATGGCTCCTTAACTGGAGTCAACCTGGGCTAACAACAACCCTCCCCGCTAGGAAGTGTGGAGGAAAAATTAACAGAGAGTAAGTGGTGTGCCCACAGAACTAGAATGCCCTGGGACCAGGACTGGTGCCTTGACATAGCACATACTGCCCTGTACCTGCTTATTTGGATCAGTGCATTTGGCAATGAGTAAATTGCTTCCTACTGACCCTGAGGGGGGGATCTGAGAGAGGCGATGGAGAATTTGTGAAGCATGATTTGAAGTTGTTAGGAACCAAATCTCCTTATTACAAAACAGGTACCTTTACGACCCTGCTCTGAGGTGTCTCTCTGAGAGTGAAATACTGAGTATGTCCCTTTAATGCAGAGCAATTTTTGTTAATTTGTTTTCATTTTGGAAGAGAAGAGCTAAGCACTACTTCAAAGGTTAAGTTTAGCATATTTGTACTATATATGCATAATCATTTCAGATATTTAAATTGATTCTCAAAATAGTCTTACCACTAAGAAGAAACTTACTTCTTTCAAAGGAAAAAAAAAAGTTAAATTCTGCCATAATTAAGGTTACACATGCAAAAGTTAGCAGTTTTCCATTGTTTATGAAATAAACCTGTCTTATGAGACAGGGAATTTGGAGGCAGGGCTCTTTCATGCCTTCCTCTTGGAGATGTCCTATTTTCCACAAACACTCAAATATGCATATGAGTGTGACTTTAGCAGTGGAAAGGACTGCCAAGAAAAGTGGTGGATGGACCACCCCTGGAAGTGTTTAAGAAATGACTGGATGTGGCATTTAGTTCTGTGGTTTAGTTTACATGTTGGTGGTGTTCAATCAAACATTGGATTCCATGATCTTGGAGGTCTTTTCCAATCTTACTGATTCTATGATTCTGGAGAAACCTTTAGGACTTTTATCTAAAGCCTCTGGTTCTGTCACTTCCTGGATTTCTTTAGTAAGTTGCTAGTCAATACTGACTAGTAAGAATAAAAAAAAACAAAACAAAACAAAAGTTTTATCTGATACCATCTGCTAATCCTGGTATTCTCCTGAGAATTACCCCTAAATCACTGGACTGCTGACTAGCATTAGAAAGAAAAACTGGCATTTCCGGGAGTAGGACTCCTCATTTTCTTTACTTTGCTTGCAAATACAATAAAGGGGACCATGCTGAAGGAAAGAAAATCTTTTTCTGACATTTTTGCGAGGAAAATGCACTAAAAAATATTGCAGTCCCCCCCCCGCCCCCCCCAAGAATGTACTTTTATTGCTTAGTCAAAAGCATAAGTCATTTCTGCAGCCCCTCTTAACCCCTTGCAGGGACTTAGACTCAGATCTTACAATTTCTTCCAAGGCTGTACCTTACTAAATTGTGAGAATGAAGACTTGTCCTTTGTTAGAATAAATACCAAGTCATCAATTTACTTTGTGGGGCCCAAGACTTACAGCCTGTTTATGAAAGATAAGAAAAATCAGGCTTTGAAATTCCCACTCACAAATTTTGCAGCAGTGGAAATATTAGCTTTTCTCTTCTACTTATTCTTGCTAGGAATTAATTCTGGTTTACTTTGCTCTAAATACTATTTACTTTCTGTTTTCCAGCATTACTATCAGCCAAAAATTACCTTTTACCCTAGAAGTGTATTTTTGCTTTTCTGTGCAATAGTATATATTAAAGCGTGTTAAGTGCTTTTAAGCCATAGAGTGGCAGGTGCTATATAAATATTTATCTTTGTTATGATTGATTTAAGCAGAAGACTCAGAGGTATATAAAGGAAAAAAATAAAATAGTCCCACCTTCTGCCCTTAGTTTTCACATCTATTTCATTATCAGTTCAGAAAAAAAATCCCTCACAGAAAGGAAATATTCAAACTGTCTTGCAACACAAAACAAGGATAATTTTACTTAATGTAAAATTCTGACATTTTCACTCAGAGATAATTTAATATTGAAATAGCCTTTGAAAAAGTTAATCCTGAAAAAAATGTAACTGAAGGGTTTCATAACAAAATACTGTTTTTCATTCTTTTCTTTGCAATCATTCCATGTTCTTTCTTGCTTTTTGAAGGAGTTTTTATTCAGACTATGTGATCTGGTGGGATGGTGGAAATGAGAAGGATGTCTGTCTTTGGGAAAAAAATCTATGTGACACTCAGCAGAATATGTGTTTGCTGGACTTTACTTTTATGGTTGTTCCAGGACCACTAAGGTTTACTTAAAAAACCAAAAGTTTCAGAGAGGCCAGGTGCCTTATATTACATGCTTGAATGTTCCTTCCTGACTGAGTTGCTTTTCCCATTAGAGATTTTTGTCCCATTGCCATTTGGGGTTTGTTTCCTGTTCCTTTTCATTTCACCTTAGCTTTTCATGCAATGACATCCAAATAGAAAGAGACAGTCATTGCCATGGTTTTCACTCTAAAGCTGAACTTCCTGGTTTTTATGGCTCATAATCAATCCCATAATGTGCTGTGATTTCTATGTATGAGTGGCAAGAAGTAAAAAGGGAGTTTATTTTGCCTGAATGCAGACAGGCCAACTTTCACACATTAGGAGCAGCAACTAATCACCCACAACATTTCCTAAAGTTTATGGTGCTGGCAGACAGCTGTTTTTGTTCCAATGTGATGGTTTCTTTGCAGACTTCTGCTGCCAGCAGTGTCTCAACCACTTTACTAGTGCTCCATGCACTGCACATCCTGGACTACTGCCTTTAAAGCTCCTTTCTACTTTATACAAACAAAAGCAAACTAGTCTGCCAACAAATACTAAGGAGACAGACACATTGTTACTGTAGACATATGCTCTGTGAAAGGGAAATTTCAGTTACCAACACCAAGAACTGAAAGAACAAGATGATAGTACCCAGGCATGCACCCCAGGTCCTTCATTAAAGATTTTAGCCTTATAGTTTGTTTTGATTTTTTCCCCCCTTTTAAATCTTGGCCCTTGGAAGGATGAAAATTCACTAAATCTACTACTCATGGAACAGGAATTAAAAAAAAAAAGTTACCTATATTCATTGAAAGTTAACCAGTTACATTTACAGTTACTGTAAATGCATTTGTTCCACATATGTTATAAATCTATAGAAGCTGAGTCTTGCCCAAGCAACTATTGATAACAATATTCAACAGCTCTTTAGCATTTTATTTGATTAACATGTAGCTTAAGAGACTGAGGAAAGCATTTATTTCACCTCTGCAGTGCTCTGTCTATAATCTCCTATCTGCAAACTTGTTCTTATGCCCCTTGTCTTCAAAGACTTCAAAAGTATGCCCTTGAAGCTGAGAATACACCCCACTGCTGACAGCCCAAGTGTCTGTCTTTAAAGAGAACTGGTGCTGGAAGATTGGCATCTATCTATGGATAGTGTGAGGCTGAGCCCACAAACACCGGGCAGCCAGAAGATAAAACTTTCTAGAAAAGGAATATGTGAAAACCTTAAGGAATTCAGCAGAAATCTGAACTGCAGGCAACTACTAAATAGAGGAGAAGAAACAAGTGGATTGAGGAAGGAGAAAAATTCATTTTAATCAAATCATTAAACAATCATCTCCAACTAATGAGGTGTAAAACTCTGAACATTTGAAGTGGATTCACTTTCCTTCTCTCCCACTGATACAGACACATTTGCAATCATGTATATTTGTTCAGTACAGTCATGCTGGTTTTAACTTCCATCTAATTATTATTTATATGATAATAGTTTCTACGGGCCCAGTCACAGACCAGAAGGCCGCTGTGCTAAATGTAGAACACTTGCAAAAAATATATTGAACCACAAAGATGATAGGAAATCTACCCAATATATTCAGTGTTGGTTTTGCAGTTGCTTCTAATTAATCTCATACCAAAAAACAGACAGTAGCAAGCATAATTTACTAAAAATCAAAACCCCCTTGATCCTAAATGTTGCATGATTTGCCAGAAAATCTAAATGCACATTACATTTTAAAATTCATTAAAAAGCTGTAAGTATTTTTTTAGAAACCTTACAACCGCAGGTTCAATAAGTAATGGGGGAAGGCATTATTTATTTGTCTTTTATGTGAGCAATTGTGATTGCTTAAAAAAAAAAGAACAAGTCCCTAATGCAGGAATTTGAGTGAAATTCTGTGGGTCCTCCATTATACAAGAGCTTGAACTTGTTAGTTATAATGGCCTTGCGTTACTTCTAAGGGACATAGATTTAAAGAAACTGAAATAAATGAATAAATAATGCTTCTTTTGGAAATACCTAATGCAAAAAATAAAACATTGTCTCAAGACACCAAAAAGCACTTTTCTTAAGCAGGAAAGAGCTGCTTGGCTCTTGCAGAACTGCTGGGAAGGATTACCAGAAACTACTTAACTAGATGTCAAGGGATGTCCTTCCTCCAGGGGAGTTTAGATTGGATATTAGGAAAAAAATTCTTCACAGAGAAGGTAACCACACATTGGAACAGGCTGCCCAGGAATGTGGTGGAGTCACCATCCCTGGAAGTGTTCAAAAGGCATGTGGATGTGGCACCTGGGGACATGGCTTTTTGGGGAACTTAGCAGTGCTGGATTAACAGTTGGACTCGACGATTTTAGAGATCTTGTCCAACCTAAATAATTCTCTGATTCTCCACGCGGTGTCTCCAGTGACTCAAAGGCACTGGCACAGCTCCTGCTGTGCTCCCTTCCATGACAACATTGGAGTCACTGCGAGCGGGCCATACCCCCTGCCTCAGCTGGAGAGCAGCCTTTGGTCCCAGCAGCATCTATCACAATGTAATGTTATGGTGAGGATGGGTTTGATAATCAGGCAGGGGGGAAGAAAGAAGGGATACCCTAGCCATGTTTTAACTGCTAGTCACAGGGCACAGCATAATCGAATTTGTAGATGCACGGCTGGCTAGATACAGCAGGCACTGGGACAGGCTTTGACATCAACTAGATTCCTGTTAAATGCTTTAGGTATATTCCTACTGGGAATGGTGCCTGGTGGTTTGTTTTAAGACTCAGGCCACATTAGCCAGAGCAAAACTCCAGACCCTAAGGAGATGAATCCCCTCCCAACAAGCCCAGCAAGTGCAGCCTCAGCAGAACTCTATGGGGTGTGATCTGTCTCTGCTCCCCTCCTGGGCTTTGTTTTCAGCCAGTGGGCAGATTTCCCCCACTCAGAAGAAAGACAAAACATCTCTAGTACTGCTACTTCTGGAATCTCAGGAGTCCCCTGCTGTTAGCTGTCTGCTTGAGGAAGGTCACTGTGCCTCTGTAGTGGAAACATGGGCTCAGAATTAAAGGCAAAAGTAAAGCTGAGACCCTCCTATGGGGCCATATAACAACATCCATCCTATGGATGGGCACAAAGCAGGTCAGGTATCCTTGAGAGGCATCCTTCATGTCAGGCTCCTGACCTGGGTGTGCCTGTGCTCCTGGGATCCTCTTGCAATCAAAGAGGCATCAAGTCTCTCCTCTGAGCTATCTGCTGGATGCTGGGCTGCTTTGGCGCTGGCTGCTGAGGGAACCAGCATCCCCTGTATGGAAACAGAAAGGTTTTAAATGCCTTAAGCAGATCGTGTGAGTGACTCCCTCCTCTACTCCACCTCGTCAGAAGGTTGCCAATCGGTGGCAACACACACACAGGTGAGAGGAGAACAAAGGAAATCTGCTTTATTTCTGGAAGAAGAAAAAGAACGCTCTATTTTTCTTTTAAAGTACGCAGGATTACTGATTCATTTATTCATAGTACTTGGGTTTTAATCTGTCAGGGAATAATGACCCATTATTTTATACTTATGGGAAATGACACTTTCTAGTACCTGGTATTTGCAGCTGTCAAATTATATATGTCAGCATCTGTCACTCTCCAGCATTACTTAACGAATGAGTTTTGCATATCCCAAAGAGCTTCTACTAGAATGGAGAAAAATATTAACACCTCTTCTGGCAACTGTACAGACTGACTGCTTTTTTGGCATATTCACTTCTGCTCTGTATAGTCTTACCATATACAGCCTAGACTGCATTGTTACAAAGGTTGTAACAGGCCTATGAAATACACTAACATGCATATTTCTGCTTCAATGGACTCTTTTCCTTTCCTAATTCAATCGACTTAATGAAAAGTGAAAATGACAGTGAATCTGAAAATAACAGAGAATCGCAGAGAATCATAGACTTGTTAAGGTTGGAAGGGAACTCTGGAGATAACCTAGTCCAACCACCCCAAAGCAGGGTCACCTAATTCAGGTGACACAGGAACATCTCCAGATTGGTTTTAAATGTCTCCAAAGAGGGATATTCCATGACCTCCCTGGGCAGCCTATTCCAGTGATTGACCACCCTCAATAAAAAAAAGTTCTTCTTCCTGTTGAGGTGAAAACTTCTTGTGGTTTAGTTTATGGCCATTGCTCGTTGTCCCCTCTCTGGACATCACTGAAAAGAGTCTGGCACTATCCTCTTGGCACCCACCTTTGAGATATTTATGTTCATTAATGAGATCTCCTCTCGGTCATTTCGTCTCCAGACTAAACAGGCCCAGCTCCCTTAGTCTCTCCTTAAGAGAGACGTTCCAGACCTCTAATCATCTTTGTGTCTCTCTGCCAGACCTTCTCCTGTAGCTCCTGGACCTTACTTGGAGTATCCAGTTTAAAGATAATCCACACACAGAGGCAAGACCCTTCTTTCATAGGTATTCTTTATACAAGCTCACACAAAGAACCCTTCTCTTTCTTTCTCACAACTTCTTCATAATTTTCTACATTGAAAATTGATAAATTTAAAATTTAATTTTAAATTTTGAATTTAAAAGACGAGTTATCTGCTGCAACATAGAAAAGTTTCTGGATGCTATTTACCAGTACCAAGTGGGCAAGCACACCATTAGCACAAAGGAACAAATTTGTTTTTAAGGTTCATTGCATCACTGTGATTCAAGTAAAGCAAAAAAGGAAAGAAGGTGGACAAATCAAAGAGCGAGGAACAGGTCATGCTGCTCCAGGGAGGAAGAATATTTTTACCATACTAATGGCATAGTAGTATTTTAATTTTTTTTTTAAATAAAAGAAGTATTCCAATGACAGCTCATATTCATCACTGATGAGCTTTCCAGGACTACCAGGGCTTTTGGGCCATCAATGAAATCCATTGGCAGGACCCTGGACCTGTCTTAGAGACATGAATGTACCCTCAGGCTAGAAACTTTGAAAGGGGCTACACAGGGGACTTTGGTCTAGGCCCTTTGCTATGGGTGGACCAATAACCTGTCACCTTGATTTTAGGGAAGATGACCATGGTGCATTGAAGCAACTGTATCTTTTAACATTGAGTTCTGGGCATTCTAGCATGTTGTGTTAACTTTTCTCACTGGAATTTCTGTGAGGGAGAAGTGTGATCAGTCTCTAGATTTTAAAGAGGATCCTCTTTGCCGGGATTCCCTACTCTGATGCGTAGCAGTTGCCAAATCTCAGTACACTACTGGCATTTAACAAGTCTGTGAGCCTATATGTTTTCCATGGCTAAACAACACATGGAAGTTCTCAAGACCAGGCTGGATGGAGCTGTGAGCAACCTGGTCTAGTTGCCGTCCCTGCCTGTTCCAGGGCCACTGGAACTAGATGATCTTTAAGGTCCCTTCCAATCCAAACCATTGTATGATTCTATGACTGAAACACTGAGTTAGCAACAAGTAGGACCAGTCTGCAAGAAGCCTATTCCCACCTTGCTTCCTTCGTAGACCTACTTTTCTACAGTTCAAATAGTTGAAAATTGATGCCCCAAAAAGGGATAAAAGTTGCTAAATGTTTCCTTAAACCAAACTGAACCTCATATCAGCACAGCAGAGTCCTTAAGATTTCATGGTTTTCTGCTGATGAAACTGGTGGATATCACCCACAAGGCAAGAGAAGTCCTTACAGGCAGCTGAGAACTGAAGGATGAGGTAGTGAAACTCAACATGCTACAGAAAGTCCTAGAAACTAAAGCTGGCTCCTAGTTCCTGTTTACTCATACCCACAAACATCTGTGTCATTACACAATACATTTAATCTTGGAAATCATTTAAGTTGTTCCCTTGGTCATACCATTTTAATAATTGAGCAGAAAATCAACTCTGATATGTTTCTTTCCCCACAGTATTACATATGAAACAATATATGCCTGTGAGCTAATACCCAAAATGCAAAACCTAGATGAAGATAGAGCAATACTACAAAGGAAAATAAATAATTGATGTCAAGAGTTCACCAAGTACTGCTATTTAAAAAGGAAAATTATTTTCTGAGATTCTTCTTCTGTTGTTTCCCTGGCCAACGTTGGTTATCAGATTCAAACTGGATATGTGAAATTTCTTTATATCTGGAAATTAAAATTTTCAGCAAAATTCCTATTCTTGAATAACACTTCTTGGACTACTTAAGGACTCATAGAAGTGTCTGATATACCTAATGACATGATTCTAGTTATTTGTTTTGGAGGTTGATTTGCAAAAATATTTCCTTAGTCATTAATTTATGCTTGTATTGACAAGAAAAAAGGCAAAAAAATTTCCAGTATTTATAATGACTTTATAGGTGATCAGCTCTGTACTTATATGGATACCTGAGTACTCAGTGTTCCTTTTTATGGAATACTGTATGCAGAAGGGATTATGTGAGCAGCATGCTTAACAGGGAATATCAAAGTTTGCAAGATCAATAAAAATAAATAGCAAGAAAGCTGTACAAAAAAGATGAGCACAGTGGATAGTTGATCTCAGCTGGCAAAGGCTCAAATTAAAGCACTTCAGTGAAACCACAAATAGCAAACCATGAAATCAGAGCCATGGACCTGAAGCATAGGCTAGACCTAGCATCACAATATTTTTACTCTTCTAAAATGCTTAAAGACAGCCTTTCCTGTTTTAGCCATTTGGACATTAATTCACCACATTTTAGTGTGCCTACAAAACCTTTTTCAGTTGGGCAAATGACCAAAGTAAAATATAAACCAGCAGTGAACTAATGTAGTTTGTGTGGCATTAAAGAACGTGCATGATAAATTTTGGATTTTAAATACAATAAATCAGTCATTTAAATTTAATATAAGTCGCATAATTTAATTCTGTTTCATTAGCCTATATAAACATAATAAAATCTGTCAAATGCAAACAAAGGGCCTCCTAGAGGTGATATTTTAATTGTAATAAAACTGTCATCTAGATTAATAGGCCAGCTGAACAATTAATTTCTTCATAGAAGTTAGCACTGTTCTAGAAAATGAGCTTTAGCTTTCATTTCTCCTGATGCCTTTGTGCTCAGGAAAGAAGAACTTTACTTGCAGTAGAAAGCAGAAACAATCTGCTCTATAGCCCATCAGAAGAAAAAGGATGGGGGGGAGGAAGGTCTGGGTTACAGCATGAAGCTCTGCTTCAACTGCTTCCTTCAGACTGTTGCATTTAATATAAATGGGCCTTTAGCTTACAGAAGGGATTTAGGGGAAGACCTTTTAAGCTAGTCAAACATAATCCAATATATTTTAGCCAGGTAGGAAGAGGGGATTTCCCCAGATGCCCCCTGCATGGACCAGGGCACCACAAATGCATTCCCAGAGTACCCTGGAATATTGCCTCCCACAGGAGTCCCACTGGAGATGGGGGGGTAAGTTACCATTCAGCAACAAACACTCATTAACAAAATTGTAGCTGCATTTCCTTCTGGTTTCCAGTGGGAAAAATATACTGGTTTTTGGATTTTTTAGCCTTAAACCCCTAATACAGCTTATGGCTTATTTTAGTTGGCTGAGAAACAAAACACTCAGCTCTTCCACTGATTGGCTTTAATTGCTTCACTAGATGTCTTTCAGCTGGTGACTATGAAATATTCACAAGTGATAGAATCTTATTCCAGCTGGGACAGCTGACTATCAGAATCTAATTTTCTTGGATTTACCTCCCTCCCCCTGTCCTCTCTCGTCCATATACATTGGTGCTACTTTTCCATATTTTATTGCTTCATCTGAGATCCTTTGTAGCCTGTACAGGAGTAAAAGCAGTGAGGGCCTCTTTCATCAGCCTGTTGTGAAAGCACTAATCTGCACTGAAGGGAAAAATCATCTTTCATGGTAAAAATTTATGTGAAATTGTTTATCTTATTCTTTGAATTTTAATCCCTAAAAACATTTCTTTCTTAAAATAGAGCTGCATACTTTCTAAGCCATTTAGCAGCCAGACAGAAAAACCACCAATGTGCCTTTGACTCTGTTTTATTAATATCACACTTTAAAAAAGAAATATCTCTGTGCTCTTCTGAGCGTCAGAAGCAATATAAAGGTTTAACAGGGGACAAGAAGCATTGTAATTTCTCCACCAAAGAAAATAATCTGCTACAGATTTTATGGATGTACTTACAGTTCTTCAAAGCTACTTTTTAAACCGTGTCAGTCCCTTGGATTTCTTCATCCTGGGCTGGGTATCTCTGCTATATGCAGGGGCCAGCAGCTGCTCTTTTATTTGACTAACAGGGCACCTGCTCCTGCCAAAGCCATTAGCCAAAACATTTGTAGCTGAGAAGAAACAGTGAGAACTTGAATTTCCGAAGGTTGTAACTTCTAGCACTAAAACAGCCTCAACATTTCTGACAAGGTCCTCCTGCATCCATCCCAGAGGCTGCACACTCGTCCCCCAACTGCAGGGGAGGCTTGGCTCCTGGAGCCAGGGCTACTCCCTGCACTTGGAGAGCTCAGAGGGGTGCTTGCAAAGTGGCCCATGGAACAGGTTAAACACATCCTGATGATTGGTACAGCTCCATAGTGTTTTTCTTCCCTTCCTCAATGCATAGCTCTCCCTGCCAAGTATTGGGTTTTGGAGCAGAGAGAACACCCATCTTCTGATAACCCAAACATGTTTTTAACAGAAGAAATGTTCTGGAAGATAAAGTGCTGTATCGGCCTTACTAGAAAAACTAGTAAGAAGTCTTTCACATCTGTTAGGCACTTAACGAATCTGAGAATGATTTGGGTTGGAAGGGACCTTAAAGATTATCTAGTTCCAGCCCACCTGCCATGGGCAGGGACATCTTTCATTAGGCCAAGTTAATAAAAGCCCTGCCCAACCTGGCTTTGAACACTTTCAGGGTTGGAGCATCTACAACTTCTCCGGTCAATCTGTTCCAGTGCCTCAAGACCTGCACTGTAAAGGATTTCTTCCTATTATCTAATCTTAAACCTATTCTCTTTCAGTTTGAAGCCATTCTGCCTTGACCTGTAACTACATGTCCTTGTAAAAAGTCCTTCTACAGCTTCTTGCAGGCTCCCTTCAGATACTGAAGGTGCTACTGTAAGGTTTCCCTGAAGACATTTTTTCTCCATGATGAACAACTCCAAGTCTCTCAACCCGTCCACAAGAGGGTGGAGCTCCATCACTCTGATCACCTTCATGACCCTTCTCTGGACCAACTCCAGCAGGTCCAACTGAACCAAAACATTTCCACATCCCTTTGATTTTCATTGTTGTGGTTTTCTTGGCCCCCAGAGAACTCTTGATTCTGAATTAAAAGGCCAGTGTATTAAAATAGATACCTTACAGGGTTACCAGATCTCTAGATATCACCCCTATTTTGTAGATGAATGCAAACACAGTTTGTGCAAATTATAAACACATAAGAGACAAAGACAATTTTAACAATTTCAGGATGATGAGTTTTTATCCTTGAGGAGCACAACGAGCCAGCTGGTGGACACAATGGGAGTGGGAACAGGAGAGCTCCCCACCACAGCCAGCTGTCATGCTGCCCCAAAACAAATCTCCAGGCTCACCTCCTGGAATGTTTGTGCTCATTTCTTCACTCAGCACTCTCTGGGCTGAGGGGATGGAACAGGGGCTCAGGTTCCTGCAGCCCCAGCAGGCACCAGAGCTTCTCCAGCATCACCCCTGCCATGGCCCCAACCATTCCCAAATGTTTCTGTATTCACAGAATTCAGGCTAAACCTGTAAGCCATTACAGGTAATTTCAGCCTCCAGGGAAGATATAAAGGTTCTCTCTAAACCAGTCACATCCCAGGTTGAGCTGGGAGTGCAAGAGGCACTGTCCCGTGCCTCTTCCTCTGAGATTCCTCCAAACATCTCTTCCTGGAGCCCTGGGGCTTATCTGCACAGAGAAGTGCAGCCAAGGCCAATACAGCCCCTTTTAGAGGCAGCTGAGTCCCTGAACAGGTTGGAATCCCAAAAGCCTATGAAGTACTTTGACAAAGTCCACCTGGCATCTTTTCCCATTGACATGATTGTATAGCTTTAGGAAGGCAGTTTGTTTTTAGCTGGCCACAAACAAGAACCTGTATAAACACAGTTCTGTGCAAATATATATATAGCCTGTGCAAATATTAGGATGCTGCGCATGCAAACAACCATATCATTCACTTCTTCTCAAAGTCAAAGGTCCCTGGAGCAAACATAAATAATTGTCTTTGTGAGAGCATGATGTCATTTTTTTCAGTTGAATTTAAAGGACCTGCAGTAAAACTTTCCTTCCAAAGATTTGATTTCAAAATGTAGCACCACAGAGGCTGTCAGACTGTGGCCAGTTTATATGGGACTGGAAATTGTTTGATACAATAGAATATAGAACAATACAATCAGCTAATGTCTTTAAACTTTATGAGGGTATCAACTGAAATAAGTTGTTTGAAGTAATTAATATAAAACTATGATTGGATAACATTTTCCCCTTTCTTTGTGCTCCCTTTTGTTTTCCTGGAGTTTAAAATTAGCCTGTTTGTGTGAGCCTTTCATTTAGCAGGAGAGTGATGGAATAATTATTGCATCTTTTTATAGCAGGAGGTAGTACTGTAAATAAAAGCAGTTATAAATTCATCAGAAGGGGCTTAAGTTTGTCGCATCAAGCTCTTCCTAAAATAGCTGTGAGTCATTCATACTCCTGTTGGCAGATTACAGTTTTTACCCACTGGGAATCTTTAAATGCTCTCTCACAAACTTTTTGATTTAAGGCTAGAACGAAACCAAGCAGTAGGGCAGCAACCAGCCATTTACAAATGGTTGAAATTCAACAAGTTGAAATCCCCAATCACTTAACACAACTGCAGATCACTTGAGGTGCCTGTATAATTATTAGTATGCTTGGCGCTGTTACGTGAAGTACCAGCAATGATGCCTTTAAGCACTGACACCGTTATTTGTATTTCTTTTGGCTTTAGATATGTATCAAGGTCTGCTAAATATGTAACAAGATTCATTCAGCTACATACAGAAACAAGGACATGGGGTTTGTTCTGTGGTTCAGGAGAAATGTCTGTGGCTGTAGCACACATATCTGACAAAGAAGAGATTTTTTTCCTGTTATAGGACCTCCAGATTGATGTTAGAAGAGTGACATCTAGATCCATATTAATGAGTAGTCTCATCTCTTGGCAGTAGAGAATCACATTTTTGGATCCTCAATTAATGTAAGACACAATGTAAAAGCAGCTCCAACTTAAAAAAAGTTGATTTTTTTTTTTTTTACAGATATCACTGTATCAAGATTTAATCAATATATCAAGTGTAACTGCTAGCAACAGAATTGAGAAGGAAGGTATTTCCCTCTTCTTTGATAATTTGTGAGGTTATAGTTTGTTTTCCATCCAAAAATGAATTGGGGAATCCTATTTACTAAAATTTCCATTATTCAGTAGCTGGAGGTATTTTTTCTTTGGTCAAGGAGGAAAGAAGAAAAAAGGAAAAAGGAAGATTAATAAAATTGAAATAGCAGATTTGGTTCTGTCCATAGGTGCTGAAAAGATAAATTTTAACTTTGCGTATGTTCATAGAGATATTTCAGTTTCAGCTGACTTCTGTATGGTTCACGAGCAGCATGCAAAAACAAATTTAATGGCAAAACTTTTGTTTATACAATGGGAGTACAAGAAGGAAATGTAGGTCAAACCCAACAAAACCTACCTGATATTTCTCCTGTTTTGTCTCACCCCCACCTTTTGATGGCACAGTGCACAGGAAAACTCCTGGACTCAAACCAATCCTCATTCATCATTTAGGAAATGCAGAAGCAGAAGTGCTGTGGGAAAATGCAAAGGTCTCTTTTTTTACTTGTACTCAGATTTAACAGCTGGGATTTTCCTACAGGATAATGTTAAAAAAATATACAGGGGAAATTTGGGACAAAGTCACTGGAAAAAATAAGTAAAGATCATAGATCTATCAAATATTTGGTATGCTTATATTAAAGCACAATGCAGTTTTACAGTTTAAGACATGGGAATTTCATTATTTTCTTAGAAGTTAGTTATACAAATGTAATGGCATTTTAATTAATTCATGTATTTTTCCACAGAAGGATATAGAAGGGATACATAGAAGGGTTAGAAAATTCTAAAAAAATGCTAAAGCGTATACTTAGGGATTTTCAGTTGTTTCAAAAGTTTTCTTCTTGATCCAGAACTGGACACACCACACTTTATAAAATAAATGAATTGAAGGCAGCTTGTGTGTGTTATGTGCTCTACAGTAGTAAAACAACTGTCAA